>NDXB01003471.1:0-34150 GCA_002631895.1 Agapornis roseicollis | reverse complement strand
TAAGATCATCAAGTTCCAACCCCCCTGCCATGGGCAGGGACACCTCACACTAAACCGTGCCACGCAAGGCTTCGTCCAAACTGGCCTTGAATACTTAAACCTTGCTTCACAAGTTGCAGATGTCTTTCTTTCTAGTTCAACTGTACTAGCTATTGTGCTCTGTGACCTAAAACCATTTCATATGATTACAATAAAAATTCCTGTTTGTTTTAATAGTTAAAGAATGGCTTTAGAACAGATGGAAAATCATAACAGACTTCCATGTCCAGCTATACGAACCACTGTTCTTTTATAGTGAACAGCATACAGAAGAATGAAAGAGCATCTCACGCAAACAGAAAAGATCTGGACGTTCCAACTCTTTTAGCAATGTTAACAACGCTATGAAGGGCTCTAAACACACAACTTGAAATTTGCAGAATTAGGCCATTTATATAAAACACTAAGATCTCACTTTAAGGCATCCCTTAAAATCAGTACTAGATTACCTAAGTACTCCCTGTCTAACTGAAATCAGTTGGATGGAGCTGCCACACGATTAACCAGTGAATAGCATTATTAGCTACCCTAAACTGAGTAGCTGGTGAGATTCTCTGAAATTAGTGTCCATGTTAGTTTCCATCCTTCTGTACTTCTGTCTACCCAGGTAAGATTTCAATTTACTTCAAAAAGGTCTTGTACTGATTAATGCTTGCAAAAATATTCTAAGATTTTGGAAGAAATCTGCTACAGAAACATAAATCATGGACTGTTATTAAACAGATTCACCTCCTTAATTCTATGTTATTCAGCAAAGAAATGAAGCACAGACACAAAGGACAGATGAGAGTGGTGCAAAGGATGACATGGGAAAAGAGAACAGTAGAAAAAACTCCAGTCTCTTCTATTCTGATCGCAAACATCTGCCTCACTAGGAAGCAAAATTGCTTCCATATGTATTATTAAACTCTATTTTTTAATAAAGATAATTTGGATTTATATTTAGTGAAGCCTTAGCCTTTACTCCAGAAGTAAAATCTCCCTGTCACGACGCTATACAATGTCTGGTTTCCAGACCAAGAAGCCTATATAACCCAATCCTAAAACAATGCTTCTTTTATTTCTAGGCAGCTAACTATCCTGTAAAAGGCTGTGCAGTGTAATCAAAGCACTTTCCAAAATATATGCTTAAAGAAGAGGATCTGTATATATGTATGGAAAAATGGTGAGTGCAGACATGGTAGTGGGCAGAGTTAAGAGATGTGTTTAACATCACGCAAGGGAATGAGAGAGACTGTCTCAAAAAAATCTAAGATGAAAACCCCAACTGATCAAATGAAGAAAGTTTGACTTTTCCTTTACCAAAGAAAAGGGCAGGAATTCCACATACATTAGGTAGGGGTGAAATAATCATTATTTCCCCATGCCTAACAATTACTATCAGGGGAAACTTTACACAGGGGTGAAGATAGCACTGATGTAATTCTATAAAGCAAAATAGTAATAACAACCCATGTAGATAGCAAATACTTTTCTCTTAGACTATTGCAGTAACAATGCCAACTGGTGAAGACTCACAACATGTCTCTACTATCCTCCTTTTGTGCAAAAACCTGCCTGTTTTTTCCCAATAGCCCTCTTGTAAACCAAACCCACACATCGCTGCAGGGCAAACACACAAAACGCTTACCAAAGTTACTGTGTTTTTTGCCACTATTTGGACTGCCTCAGCTCCTGGCCCAGTGACCTTATTTGTTGTCTGGAGGTTGACTGGTGCATTCTGCGCATCAGTGCTGAGGACTGCTTTCTGATTGTTGTTGATAGCAGTAACCATGGCAATGGTAGGTCTCTGACCCACAACAGAGGCAGGCATGGTCCCAGTTGCTGCTTTCAAGACGAGAGGTAGTGTCTTAGTGGTGATCATAGAAGCTGTAGTTACAGTTTTCTAAGGAAAACAGAAAATACACTGTAAGAGACAGAGACACTTCGTATCAGACAGGACGTGGGTTGGTTAGTCAGAAACAATAGACAGTAAGAGAAGGAAAAGGCAGCACTGACTCTATCTACCTGCTGTTCAGACAAGCACATTATCTTCTGCTTCTGAAACTGAATAGCTAGGAAGGATTCTTATTTGAGGCACCTGTTTGGTCTATTTTAATCATCTGCAGCATTACAGATGGATTCAAAGCAAATTCCCATGAAAATTATAACTAAGCATTAGTAGTGGCATATGCAGTTTTGGATCTTTTAGTTTCATATTACTACCAAACATATACTGTCAATATCAAACCTATAAGTTGGAGGTTTATGAAATATATCAGCAAACTGGCTTCTCACCAATCAAACCTCCAATTTTTACGTAGAAACTTTATTGCCAGAGATCCTCACAAACAGAGGAAGAGGGAAAAAACACATTCATAAATTGGTTTCTTCAAGAACAAAAGCGCATTTTGATTTAAACTTCAGTTTAAATCCAAACTAATCTTAAACTGAACTTCAGTTTTAGTCATACACACAGTTATTAAGCCCTTAACTTTCTTTCCTAAAACTCTGAGTAGGATGATCCTGAAGTTCTGAAAGCTGGTTATTAGTCTGTCCAGCTGCAGAAAACTAAGTTTAACTTCTGTGAAATGGGCTGGTTTCGCAACATGTATGTGATGCTATGATCACTCTTTACCTCTTAAATAGAGTGGTTTTGAATCAACGAATGCCAGCATTTCTCTGAAATGCCTAAATACACTATACCCACAAAGTCCAAAGTTAAAACAACTTCATAGTTTGATTATAAAATGCACTATCTCCTAAGATGTTAAGGGAAACGGACAATCACAAATCTTACTCAAAAAGCAACAAAGCAAGACAGCTTCCATATAAACCAGAACACAACATGCACAGAAAACTCACGGTAAGTGACACTCAACAGAATGGCAGGTGAGCTTATTTCTTTTTGGTGTAAAAACCCCCATTGTACCAATGACACTGCATCTTCAAAACAGTTACTGGCATGATCAAATGCTCCTAGCATGAAATAACCACCATTCCCTCCTGATGTCAGCACTAGGCTCTATAGTGTGACACAAAAGGAGAACCAGGGATCAGGCAGTCTGTTCCATGGTCTGAACATGTCTGATTGAGACTGCTTGATTTTAATCACACAAGACCTTTCTCTTCTTTTTAATAAAAGAATGTATTTCCAGTTGGATTCTGCAGTATTTTCATCAGTATCATTTCCTTAAACAAAACCTCAGTTTACCCTCACACCTCTAATTTCAGAATGCTTAAACTATGTCCCCTAACTGTTCATTATGTGCAAGTGTAAAAATAATTCACTGTATAACAGGATAATAGAATAGTTTGGGTTGGAAAGGACTTTAAGATCATCCAGTTCCAACCCCCCTGCTATAAACAGGGACACCTCACACTAAACCATGTCACCCAAGGCTCTGTCCAACCTGGCCTTGAACACTGCCAGGGATGGAGCACTCACAACTTCCCTGGCCAACCCATTCCAGTGCCTCACCACCCTCACAGGAAAGAATTTCTTCCTTAGATCCAATCTAAACCTCCCCTGTTTAAGTTTGAACCCGTTACCCCTTGTCCTGTCATTACAGTCCCTAATGAAGAGTCCCTCCCCAGCATCCCTATAGGCCACCTTCAGATACTGGAAGCCTGGTATGAGGTCTCCACGCAGCCTTCTCTTCCCTAGGCTGAACAGCCCCAACTTTCTCAGCCTGTCTTCATACAGGAGATGCTCCAGTCCCCTGATCATCCTCGTGGCCTCCTCTGGACTTGTTCCAACAGCTCCATGTCCTTGTTATGTTGAGGACACCAGAACTGCACACAATGCTCCAGGTGAGGTCTCATGAGAGCAGAGTAGAGAGGCAGGATCACCTCCTTTGACCTGCTGGTCACGCTAATAATGCCAGATCCAAGGACAAATCATGCTTCAATTTTAAACATTTATACAAAATCCAGACATAATTAACTTTTCCTTCTTGCAACAAGTTTCTTCTATGAACTTTGGATCTGAGATTCAAGAGCTTTCTATCAACCTCTGCTGCACCTTCTCCAAAGCAAAAGGCTCCTTTTCCCTAATGCAGTAACATTATTCAAGCTTTCCCAATGAGATATAATGTGGTGTCATTTTCATAAGCATAACTTTCATCCATAAACATTTTAAAGGAAAGTACAATCAATCATGTAATACAAGACTGTGACTCTTTCAAGGGGTTCTATTAAGTGTATAAGTACTAAGAGTATGGTTTCAGTCAGCAGATCACAGAGCTTGAATATCCGTGTTACTTTGCTGAGCATTAATTACTTTGGTTATTCTCAAAATGTTCAATGCATGAATTCGTACTGAAATGGCATTCATAGTAAGTCTGCATTTATTTCACATAATAACATTGCAGTAATATGACCTTTTAGCAGGGTTGGTGCTTTATGAACATTTCAAAAGCCCTTATAACTGGGCTATAGTAAGTATGTTAAAATGTCAATATTAAGGCAGCACGTATACCTTGATTCTTAAATTGAATCACTCCGAAAATAACCATTGAAAGCATGCCCTTAACTGACACAGCCTTGAGAGATGTATTCATTACAAGAGTAGGCACTAAAAAACTTTCTAGAGACACAAAGTATTTGACTTCTCTTTGCTGAAAGGGAATGAGGGGCAGCAGGAGAGAAGCACAACCTTAGATGCAAAATGAGATGATGTCAGAATTATACCAAAATAAGTAAAAATAGGAAAGTGTCAAGAATAAAAGCTGTTTTATTCATTCAAATAAGAGGATGACCTGACTTTCAGGTTGTACTTTCTGTGTTCAGCTGTATCAATGATACTCATAATGGTGTAGCAGTTTTTGACTGTTTCACTAGAGGGCTCTTTAACTTTGAACAAAACCTCAGTTTTTACAACCCAGGAGATGACCTGGAAGTTAATGCATGAATGCAAAGTGTGGAATTGAGAGAAACATATGACACCGCTCTTGCAGTCATGTTTCCTGACTGAAAACAGTGAGACAGCAAAGAGTGATCCATTGTTCGCCTATCAGCATTTTAGGACGCAGTAACAGTAACTTCTTTGCTCTGTTTTAGCTTTGATATTAATGTTGCTGCCCGGAAATGTCTGTTCCTTCATTGAGTTTGCTTCATTTCTGCAATATTCTTTTCTCAAAAATATAATTACCTAAGCCTCACAAATACAGTTTCAGAGCACATCCAATACAACTTGCTGAGTTAATGAGAGAATTGACAGCTCAAGCATTTCTACCCCCTCTACTTCCAGGAAAAGGGAAGACAGGAATCACAACCAATCAAAGCTATGGTTGTGATTCACTGAAGTGTGCATAAAGGAAACTTCATGGGTGAACTCTGCCATCTGCCTGTCCATAATCCCAAAACTCTAGCGGAGTGTCTCTAATCCTATACCATACTGAAATTCAGTGTACCTTGCCAAGAAAGACACTACTTCCTAAAACTCATACTTTGCAATCAATAACGTACACTTCTAGATGAATCCTTGCAAACTTCTGTAAATATGACTTGATATGAGTTACATCTGTTTATAAAGAACCAAGCAGAAGGAAGAGGGAACTACTTTCTGACATTCTGATCACAGATACAGTGGGCACTCTGTCAGTCTTCTAAAACTGAAGTATTTTAATCATACCCCTCATGTAGCGTGTCTTCACTGCTTCAAGATTACTGAGTATGGACAATCATTCCTGACAGGTTCATTTGCTAACTTTCACTTACTGATACTGCCACCCTTCCTTTCTGTGAGGTTATAATCTGAATTTTAGATACTACATAATTTGACTCGGATAGGATGTTATTGCCAAAAAAAACCCCATGAGACCCATACCTACATATGCACAGAAGTAGGAAATCATACTGGTACATTAATGGGCATAAGTGAAAGTTGGCAATTTTCTCCCTGCATTTTTGATTTCTTTTTTCACCTTTAGCAATAAAAAGAATTGTTGTAGAGATTTTTACCTGTGATCCAATCACGTTTGGAGAAGGTGCAGTAGACTGCTGCTGCTGTTGATGGTGATGCTGCTGTAGCTGTTGTAGTGGTTGCGGCTGTGGTGTCTGTAGTTTGTTTTCTGACTGTGCCAATGGCTGAATTTGAAACTTACTGTCTGGTTGCTCCTGCTTCACTATCAAGTTCTTTCGAAGCTGTTCCACCACTCTTTTCTACCAGATAAACAAAAGCAGAAACGGAAATGACGACAGTTATTTGGCTGCAAACATTAGAGAAGATAAGAACTACTAAAGTTACATTTATTTAATGTAAATGAAGAACTGCTCAGAAGCTTAATGGGATTTCTCTTTTTGGTATTTTAAATATTGGTGTTATCTAATAGGCACGATGTCAAAACAGGCCCCAGAGGAGAAATGCTGCCCAGCAGGCTGACCTTGCTGCTCATGCAGAAACCTACCTCACAAAATTCAGCCTCTTCACAAACCACTACAAGACCTCATTAACCTATATTCACTTGAGACTCATTAGCATTCTGATTCCAAAGCTTCTGACTCCTTCACACATGCACCATTCCTAAATAAGGATGATAAAGGACTTCAGGTTGAAGCCTCAAGGCTGACTTCAGGGCAACAGGGATGCTATTTTGTACCAGGTATCAAAACAGAGTGGAGAAGCAGCGAGTTTGAGTGCAAGTGGGAATAGGAAGGGCATGGATGTGTGGTAATTCTGTTCAATATTATTGTCCCCTGAAAGAAATCAGACAGGGCTACCTATATGGGAAGGAAATGACACAGATTTATTTCTCCTGGCTTAAAGGCTTCCTATCACATTATAGTTTCCATGAAAGTCTGAAATAGTTTAAAAAAGAAGTTTCTTCTCCTGGTAGGCATTGTGTATTTTTTCCTACACTCCAACCACCCCCAAATTAGGACAGCTTTAAAAAGATACAGATATATACTTGAGCTCCTTTGATCAAGAGCATATGCATACTCCAAAACAGTTACACCACATGGTTGGCTTCGGAAGAGGACAATGAAGTCACAGATGTGGTAGGGACTCAGCTGAGAAAGTTCTAGTGGAAACAGAGATGGTCAGGACACCTCTACAAGAGCCAGGTGCCATTGATGGGCTGCCCAAGCAGCTCCACTTAGAGAGGGAAAGAAAAAAAAAACATTCTGACAACATCAAGTGTTTTGATTTTTGTTTTGAAGCACTGGTATTAAGACAATACAAAATGGAGAGATGGAGGGGGAAAAAATAGCAAATCCAGCTATTTACAACCAACTGAAATAATTTTTCCCCTCAAATTGCTTTCACATGGGATTATGAAACTCTAAGCTAACAAAATCTCTGTTCTCTGCATAGTTCTTGGGGACAAACTGTAGAATTTTGATTCCAAGTATCTTGCTTCTAGTGAATTAAAACTGCTTCGCACAGTGTGTACCTCTAGCCCAGAAGAAGATAACAAAAGGCTAAGAGTCACAGATCAGCAGATTTGAGAACTGGAACTTTAAAAAGCCAAATAAAACCCACAAGCAACCAAAACACCATCCCTGTTTCATAAGGCTGTGTAAGCTCACAGGACCGACCTGTGCAAGAGACTGCATGCAGAGACTCAGATGTGTGCAGAAGGAGGACTGACTAGCTTCTATGAAGTCCACTGCCCTCGCTGGGAACACACACTCAGCTCCACCAACAGGAACACTCAGGGAGCTGGTAATGGACGGCAGCATGAAGGAACTATTTTACACTGCATCCAGAAAAGTGCTAAAAGCTGTCAAAGCCTAAAAGCTGTAAATTGCTTGTTCCTTTCTACAACAAGGCAAAAATAACAGCAGTGTAGAAGGCATTTTTCTAATTCAGATATTTTACACAGTTTTAAATGGCCTGGGGTCTATCAGCTCTTTTGTATATGTAGTAAATGAACGAGCAGTTAAAGCTGCCTTCTGCAAAGATCCACTGTGTTAACATGCAAACCAAAGTGCCGTTGTCAGCAAGCAGACACAGGAGCTGAAAAAACATTTCCAGAGAGTAACCCAAGGGGAAGGAGAGGGAATAATGCAACATGCCTATGGAATACCTGCAAAAAATGGACTGCACATACACTGCACACAGGAGGCTCAAGAATTACTGAACCCGGCATGAACAGGAAAGGAGGTTTTGTCTTCCACAGTTGCCTGCATGGAATTCAGTGATAATAGTGCTCCTGAGTATATAACTGATTCCCTGACTGGAGGAAATCAGCAGCAACGGCCCAAGAATGCATTTCCATCTTGTTCTTTACAATGGGATGAACATTAGTGAAAGGATCTTTAAAAGACTAAAAAGAAGGGGAGAAGAGAGGAAGAGGCAGACTGAAGGACTTTCCTGCCATAATGCTCTGGCACGGCGAGAGGCAGTGAGGAGTAGGAGCGAGGTGAGTCACATCACATTCACACTGCTGCCTGTCCCACCCCCTGGGCCCGGCGCACGGCAAGCAGAGTGGGCTGAACCAGGTCCAAAGCACAGCTTTTATTAGTGCCTTGTGCACAAACGGAGCCTCAGCACATTTGGCACAAGATGGATAACGTGGGTAGAAGAGCTGTTGCTCTGGAAGTCTATGCTAGCCTGTTAGAGGCTGCTGAGAGCTGCCTAGCAGCAGCGTATCTTGCCATGCATATCCATTATGCAGATATTAAATTGGAAGAAACAGCTAATGCGTTTAAGATTCAGAGAGTAAACCTGAAGTTTGCGGTGCATGCCAATTGCTTACGCGGTTTATTAAGCTGCTCCTACCAACTGTCAGTGAAAACATCATGCTGCAACTCCAGAAATCATTTTACGACCTGCAGGACTGTTGTGATTATGTTTGTTAGTAGTTATCAGGAGGGAGACTCTAAACAGCATATTCCAAAGCTGCATAGCTTAATTAGCAAAGCCAGATGAGACTCTTTAGTGTGGCACTTACACAGGAACTAGGAGTAGATCTACACCTATTTTCAGCACTATCCTCTACTGCGTCCTTCTCAACCCACACCATTGCTGTGACAATGTATGGGGCTCCTCCGCAGCATCCTGCTGGAACTGCTGCTCTGCAGCTGCACTAGAGCCCCAGCACGTGTCTGCCTGAAGCAATGTTAGCAGAGCCTCATGTTATAGCGGATGAAACAGGAGGGCAGCATGAAAGAAACTCTTGTCTGCTGTCAGACTTGATACGTCACTAAAACTGCATTTTAAAACTGTTCTTCAGCTATTTGACTGTTCCTCATCAATTTTGAGGGCGGTTGGTGCTGCAGAAAGTACACTCTGTATGACTGAAATTTGCCAAGGCTGTTACAAAGTCCTTACTTATGTGCCTTAGAGACTGTCAATGAGACTGAGGTTATCCAAAAGCACCACAGAACTCCAAGGAAAATTTGTACTTCTTTAAATGTAATCAGTGCCATTTCCCCTTCCCACTCTCATTTAAGAATATTTAATTAAATTCCTACTGACAACTTCAAACCTTTAAACTGAGATTAGCTTAATCATAAACACATTAGTTTTCTACATGTCAGAAAGCTCTAACTCTCCCCATAGTCCTAAAATAGTTGTGTCCTGCCACACCACAAATGTATGAAAAGCACTTGTCTTTCAAGTTCACTGAATTTCCCTCCAAGCTGATTGCCAACCCTCTCTTTACAGCCAGAATGTGAAAGAAATTAATAACCACTTCCTTTCTTCCAAACTGTATTCTACCCAAAAATTAACTGCTAGTCCTCTGCAGGGGTTACTATCAGACTACTTCAACATCCACTGTTGAACAGTGCCCTGTAAGACCACCACACAATCTCATAGCTCTTTCTGTCTTGACATCTTTATCACTAATCTCATCAAGAACTGCTCAAACCACTGAGTTCATAGAGCCCCAGACATCTTACATGACTCGTTCTTAATGGTAATAATTGTAATCAATATTGTGACATTTAGTGATACCACTTGCTCATTCATGCCACAGGCCAGATCCTAACACAGCATTAGAAGACTATTTTGGTTTGATTAAGCAGAAAATCTCCCTCTGTGTCTCGCGGGCCATATATCTGTGCCAAAAGGTGTCTTCTCTGTGCTCACAGAAAAAACTATCATGAGTATGTTGCTGTAAGATAAGTCCTTGGAGCAAACTTAAAGCTTAGTAAGGTTCCAGTATAACATTATTAGCTAAGCATTATTTCCATTTTAATCAATCAATCAATATCAAACTAGTTCTCTGAGTAGAGTGAGTTTTATATCCTAGATCTACTTGTAGTTGGTGACACATTTTCTTCTTCATCCAGGAAACCCGTTTAGAAAAGCATACATATCTAAAGGAGGGTCTGGTTTGAAACTTCAAAAATCTATAGAAACTAAGCTATAAATATCTTCCAAAAATGAGAAAGACAAATACTAAATAGCCTTGCATCACATACATTTCATATCACAAAACCAAAGCTGATGTGGTTAGAATTGTTTAACTGCTCCCTAGTGACCTGCTTACCTGCTCCACCATAGAATCATAGAATAGTTAGGGTTGGAAAGGACCTTAACATCATCCAGTTCCAACCCCCCTGCCATGGGCAGGGACACCTTACACTAAACCATGTCACCCAAGGCTCTGTCCAGCCTGGCCTTGAACACTGCCAGGGATGGAGCATTCACAACCTCCCTGGGCAACCCATTCCAGTGCCTCACCACCCTAACAGTGAAGAATTTCTTCCTTATATCCAATCTAAACCTCTCTTGTTTAAGTTATCCCTTGTCCTATCACTACAGTCCCTAATGAATAGTCCATCCCCAGCATCGTTACAGACCCCCTTCAGATACTGGAAGGTTGCTATGAGGCTACTATTCCAATTCCAGGAAGTCAGCTATTACAGATCCTCTGTTACCTGTTCCCTCCAATGATCAAGAAAATGTTCTCTGGGATATAAAAGTTGCCAACTGCTGCGAATGAAACAGTGAGAGAAAGTACTGATTCCAAATAAGCTCCAATTAGGAGTGGGGAGAATGAAGCAAGTTTCACTGCTTTGCAATATTCCTTCCCATATCTCTCTGCATTCTTTGCCAGGCCCCTTCACTGTTGGTACCTGAAAAGAAGTGAAATATCTCTGCTTTTTGACAGACCAAAAAAGTTACCAAAACCTCTGTGGTGGAAAGAAGCTAAAAGGTCTTGGAGCCCTGACACAGTTCGTCCTTAACCTGCAAAGAGGGTGCATTTTGAGACCAGCAAGGAGAGTAATTGTACATGCCTCTGCTTCTTTAAGATAGTACCTAAAATCTAAAACACTGAAATCTAATTATAGAAATTGATGATACTGAATCTACACCAGTGAGGAAAGAAAATACGGTGTACAAAACAACTTGAATTTAATTCCATTGAAAGAATGATCAAAGGACTATAGAAGTATTTTCAGCTGTTTCTGTGGTTATCCTGTGTTTTTACGGAATTTTGCACTTTTGGCTGTGTTTCACTCATACCCAGATCTCTTAACAAAAAATCTAAGCCAACAAAATTAGAAAGAACTTTATTCCAAGAAAAATAGTGTAGAATTTCCTGCTTCAGAAAGTGATCAAACTGGCACCTGTATCTTTCAGTCATAAAGACTCTCTTGGGGCAGGTTTTTTCGGTGTGATGAATGGTATCAGAGCGGTAAGTCTGAGAGACCACTTCCAATCATACCTGAATGCCTTAGCTTCTGTTAACACACAGGTACCTAACCATACCAATCCCCTGGCTGCATTGCCAACACTCCAGTAACTGTGCCCCAAAAGGTACTTGCTGCATTCAGCCCACAGAAAACACAACTACAAGCTGCACAAAAATACAACTGCTGCACATTAAAAAGCAGTTGAGGTGCATGTTAGAACAACTGAATTCTTCTCCTCCCTCTGCTAGGATGGTCCCATGGGATCAACTGAGCACTACACATGATGCTGATGAGCACTAGTGATGGACCAAAATGGCACAGTTAATTTTGGTATGGGTTGCTCTGCAGTCTTAATACTTTTAATACAGTTATTGAATACAAAATTACTGAATAGCATGGGGTACCTTATGTAAACCTGTGTAAATAAATCTTCATTCCGTAAAAATCTGCTTTGGTATTTTTTTCAGATGAATACTGTTATATAGTGTTGGCATGGTGTGAAAAGTATTTTTGTCATTAAAAATTTTGGCAAAGTTACTACACTTCGCTATATTTCAGACTATTTTAAATAATTACTGCAGGTGTGACTCAAATATATACACAGTTCACACATGAGCATACATGGAAAAAAATGTGGGATTTTGCCTTTAGGATAAAAAAAACTACTCGAAGTTGCTAGAAATCATTCAGAAGTGAACTAAGTTCTGAAAATAACGTTCCTTCCTTCATTCTTAACAGAGAGAATGCTTATAACTTTTTTTATTTAAGAATATAGCAAAAATTATAAATGAAAATGACCAGAAATAGCTGCTGTGCCATTCTGCTTTATGTGACTTCTTGATTGCTTTATTTTCAGTACCATGTCTTTTACCATTTGCAGCACCACAAGCCCAATCAATTTTTGGAAGGGAACACTACTGTGAAATGTCTTATGCATCACTGTCTTCTTGCTTTGGAATTGTAACTCTTGCACAAAGTAGGGGCCAGGGGCTGAACTAATAGGAGCAGCACACAGACAATGGTTTCCTGCAGCTTGTTTATGAAATAAATGTACTATCTACCTTCTTATCCCTGTACTTATGTTAATGGAAAGAAACTTGCAAGAACAGCTACAATAATTAAACAATGAAGCAATTAATGAATGGAGAATTAAGTGTATGACAATAGGCAAAACAGAACAGGAAAACCAGTTAAGTGCAGTGCTTTGAATGCAATTAAGGAGGAATGGAATGAAATGAAAGGAATGAAATTAATGTTTTCTAGATTTGACAAGGTTTGTTTTGGTTTAGGTTTTTCTGCTTCCCAGAAATACTTCTGAGTACAAATACAAACTAGCAAAAAGGACGTGAGGATCACCCCAAGATGAAAAGTCTGAAGAAATGAGAAAGTAAACTGCTGACTACCATGGGAAAGGTGCTCATTTTATCTTGCCCATCTCTGTATTGTTGTACCCCCACTTGTCTGGTTCAGGGAAAAAAAACCTCCTTAGGGAAAAAAAAAAGGCCACCTAAATTGTGCAGAAATGAAACAAGGGTTCTCTTGTGCTTCAATGTAAAGCATGTTTCTATGATCTCTGACTTAACCTACTACTCCATAAGCTTATAACATGGTCTTGTAAAATCTGTCATGGACCAAAGCCTGGGACATAAAATCTCATCACAAATAATACTGTGGGTTATTACTCCTATGCAGGACAACACACAAGAACAAACACCCCCACGGGAAAGTCATTTGTATCTATACACGATAACCAGTTGCCTAAATACCTCTATCAGGGAATTTCTGCTGCTTCTCTCCTCCTACTTCTGGTTTACCTCATAATGTGACATAGAATCATAGAATGGTTTGTGTTGGAACGGACCTCAAAGCTCATCCAGTTCCAACCCCTGCCACAGGCAGGGACACCTTCCACTAGAGCAGGTTGTTCCAAGCCCCTGTGTCCAACCTGGCCTTGAACACTGCCAGGGATGGGGCAGCCACAGCTTCTCTGGGCACCCTGTGCCAGCGCCTCAGCATCCTCACAGGGAGGAATTTCTTCCTAATATCTAATCTCAGTACCCCTTCTGTCAGGTTAAAGCCATTCCCCCTTCTCCTGTCACTGCGTGCCTTTATAAAAAGTCCCTCCCCAGATTTCTTGTTGACCCCTTTAAGTTCTAGAAGGCTGTTACAAGGTCTCCCCCAGCCTCCCCTTCAGAGTAAATTGATCTGAATTAAGCAAGCACAGTAGAGCAATCTAAATTAGTAAACTTCGTTTCAGAAATGATCAACCTAAACAGAAGTCTACTTTCTAATCTGGTAACGCCTTGTGTTTTTTAATAACTCAAGTGAAAGGATAGTCATCAACTAATTTTACAGCGTACTACTGCACAGTCACACAGTCCCTTGACTAAAAATGGACCAGCTTCAGCAGGATTCTTGTGCATCCTACAGCTATTCTCACAACTGAGTCACACCTCCTCTCCTCCTCATGAAAGGAAACACACACAGGTCATGCTCATGCGCTTCATGCATGATCAGAAGTATCAGGCAAGATGATCAGTTTTATTGCACCACAGAATGCAAAACTTGTTCTCTGTGAACAGAAAGATCTGGATGCCCACACTATGTTGTATAACCACCTGTTGAGTACTCTGATGTTGTCAACAGCATCTAATACTTAATTTCCACAGTTGCTTTACACACATCACAAACTTAACAGCAGCAGACAGGCTTTTTCGCTATGTTGTTAACTAAATACTGTTTAGTGCCACTTGAATTAAAGCCCATCACTCACAACATCACATTGGAATTCACTGTTGATCTGCACTTCATAGGCAGAATGAGTTATCAGAGCAAAAATTCATAGTTTCACTTCACTCAAATGAGATTTGCTCTTCCTAGTCACTCGAGCAGTAGATCAAATAGAGATATTCTGTCCACCAAAATAAACCTGCTGTACTATTCTCTTTAGTTAACCAAGCACGATGAAACCCAAGAAAAATGCCTGCTTCACAGAGAATACATCAAATTAAATCACTGCAGAAGACCCAAATTGCTGGTCTTCAACTGTATCAAGGTCTGTGGATCAGTCAACACTGACTCTGAGAAACAAAGCAATGGTTCTTCTTTAGCCTCCCCATCTGAATGCCATGGGGAGGGGGACTTTGTGCTTATTTATCCCAGCGCAAGAAGCACCTCACTAAGTAAGGCTGAAACTACTCAACAACTGAGGATGTAGTGAACTTCCAACTCTCTTGAAAACACCCAGGAACAGGCATTTTGCCAAAAGAATGGAAAGGGACCTTCTTCATGAGGGATGCAGAGATACTGGAGGCAGTTCAAAGGAAAACCACAAACATAATCACGGGCCCAACAAACAACGCTGTGTAATGTCAGGCTTACTGAGGCTCAGCATATCCAGTTATTTGAGGTGACTTCTGAATATAGGTATTTATACACAGAAATCTGATGCTGGGAGAATTTTTAGTTTCTCTGAGAAACATAAAATGATGATTCTGTGGCTGCAAGTTAAAGGTAGACCAGACCAACTCAACCTTGAAATAAGAGTCAGAGATGGTTAAATGCTGGAACAAACTATGAGAGGCAATGGCCTACCATGGTTTGAAGTCTTTAAGGCAAGGTTATACAGCTTTGTAAAGGAAATGCTTCATCTTACGTTTTGGAAGAGACTGCACAGTATGTGTGAAGGGGGAGGGATCTAGGAAGCCCCTGCTCATTCTTATCAAGGCCAGTGCAAGTGCCAGCACTGCTCCCAGCATGCTTCTCCAGCAGAACTATGTAAAGACAGCCCTCCTCTTCAGCACATGTACATACCCAGAGCACAACCAACCAGATATACTCAGGGGTGGTTTTTCGATTTCTTCTGAAACACAAGATATTTGCCATGGCCAGACGAAAGAAGCCTGCGAAGCTCACCTTCTTCTTTTGTTGCCTTTTATTCTATGCCTTGTTTACATATTAAGATTCTTGGAATGGAAAAAATTTCCCCAGGTCAGACATGCTGGAATGTTTTTCTCCTTCCACTGCAATGCAGGATGTGGACTGCCTGCTAGGATTAGCTGGGCAAACTTCCCCTTATCAGTCTGCTGACATTGCAAAGGCCTTCAGAATAACTGGCAGCTCAATCCACCTCCTGTTTTATGGAACACAAGGATGTGGAAGACAAAAATCCTGATAACGAAAGTGTCCTTGTTTCCCTGAAGTTAGGAGACATTACGCAGGAGTACTGGGGTAGAATGGCCTCTAGCATGCAGGAGTTAAACTGATTAATCTCCTTATCCTTTTTGGGTTTGATGTGTGATATCTTCCCTCTACTAAAGTTTATCAGAGGCTCTTTTACAAGAAAAAATAATCTCCATGCTAGATAAACAACAAAAAGGCTTTTTATGAACATGGTTGCTTTCAATAGGTGTACACAGCACCTAACTTAAGAGACAAGATCAGGCATTAGTATCTAATCTCAAATGATGTATGCAATTTCAAATTTCAGTTAGTTCCTGGAACGTGAACCCCAGAGCTGTTCTTGCTCCCATCAAAACTCTTCTCTATGAAAGCTTAATTCCTTGGTATCAAAACGCCTTAGGATGGTGCCATCACTTCTTCCTGCAAGGTAACGGTTATGCGAGGCACAGACACAAAGAAGCTATGCACAGAACACAAAGGTTTTCCTGGCTTTGATGGACACCTCCCAGGAAAATGCATTTGAGACCTGCTATATCAATACGGACAGTATCCAGCATGAAAGAAAGTACTAAGAAAGACCACATAAGGGAATGTAAACATTCCTATCCATAAGGTCATACTACTTTTTCACAGTGTGCGTGCTTGTTTGACAGCTATACTGTCATAATTTTACACTGTTAAACCTCTGCTCTAGGGTTTATAAAAGATCAGAGCACTTGTCACTCTCAGTGCAGGTAGAGTGAGATAGAGTGGTTGAGCAGTTCATTCTTCTTTCTAATTACACTCCATTAACCTTCCACATGAGAGCCCCCCTGTGCTTTCATACCAGCAGCACCAACTGGCTGTGTTTGATAAGGCTCGGCAGAGGCTGCAAGACCAGCACGTGTAACTAAAGGAACACTTCAGCACTGCAGACTTAGCAGAAGCTGGGCTGAAGATGCAGTCATAAGCAGCTAAATTATACACACATGGACACCAGCCTCACCCTACCCACTTTCCTCACAGCTCTACGCCTTGAACTTCATAGAGACATATCTGAAAGCCAAATGCAGTACTAGGGAATTATTCTCTATAGGGCACTGAACAGTTACCATGCTTTCACCTCGTTGCGGAGACCTGCCAAGAGAAATGCATTTAGAGCATTAAAGCATGCAGGGCAATAGAAAAGAAGTTGTCGTTACATTATAATTAGATCATGTTAGTGTATGCAGCCAGAGTACAGAGAAAGAAAATGACTTTGGAAATGTAAATCTGCTTTAAATGCACTTTCAGTATCTGGGGTTGTTTGTTGTATGTTCTGAAGACCACACACACTGTTAACAAACAACATTATATTTATCTATAACCTTCTCAACGGTGACCACGTAAATGATAGGCTTTTCTAAAAAGAGAGACTTCTTCGATTAATAATGTATTCTATGGGAGTTTTCAACTCAGTGCCAGGAAAGCTATTTTCCATGTGCACGAAGGTAGATTAGCATTTGTGTATACTGAGTAACAGCGCCGGCACATGCTTACACAGATAAAAGGAAAACAAATTTGGGAGGAGGGACTGTAAACAATCTGGAACAGAATCCAACTTATTTTTTAACATAAATGAAACACTACAAAACCTGCACTTTCAAATGACATTTTATACTATCCATCAGGATTTTTAAGTGTTTCAAATGACTTTGCAGCATTAAGTTGTACCTGGAACTGGCCTATATAAGTGAGTGATGGTGATACTCTTTTTGCTATTAACTCCGTTATCCTCTCCCACCCCTCTCCTGTTTGTTTAATGTATTGTGATATTCACATCTGCATTCATATCCATAAATAAATATAACTTACTTCTTTTCTAGGGTAAGATTCCCAACCTTCAGCTAATATTTTGAAATGAGCTGCTCTTTTCTAAGTCTTGGTAACTTTGAAGTGTCTGAAACAAAATCTGCTTGTGCTACAAGCCAAGCTACAAATCCAGCCCCATCCTTGTCTGGAATGGAACACAGTCCTGGCAAAGACCCCCTCCAGTGCATAGGAAGCAGAGGTAACCCTTCTGAAAGGTAAATGCTGCTACTGAACCCACCTAAAGTACCCTGAGGAGACTTGGTTTTCTGAGTGATCACTGAACACCTTTAACATAAGACCTATTTTTTATCTCTGAGTAACTTCCTAGCAGATTTTGTCCCACCTTTCCCAATTTTCTTAAATTTAAGGTAAAGATGCCAATTCAGTCTTTAATACAATTTAACTTGTGCCATCTAAGCCCATAATATGAGATGTAAATCCAGAATTCATGGATGTGACCAAACACAGTAATTCCGAAACTGTCAAGCTGCTGAGGTTGCCTCAGAAAAGCTGAACAGTCAGAGGGCAGCGAGTTCTTCCCGCTCAGATAGGCTTGCTCAAAGTGCACACCAAAGTACCTTTGTAGCAATAATTCCTTGGATGAACAATGAAAGCTGTTGTTGGGATGCATCTGGTATCAATGCAAGATGCAGGATAAATTTTGCCAGGTATTACTTCTCTCCTAAAGATCACGTTTGCTCTCAAACCTAATAAATTTGAAACAAATGTGACCAGTGGTTGAATAAAATTATCTAAAGCATCCATATCTCTTGTTTTGTGAAAGCATATCTATAGTGCTTCACGGCAATTAAATCTTGTTTGAGCTGGGATTAAAATTTGTCAGGACAGTGCAGTGAAGAAAGGCAGAACCACATTTTTATACCACACTTAGCTCATAACTTCTGTAAGAAAGGATTCTGGATTTATGTACACATGAATGGTACTTAATGCCCCTATAACTTGCTCCCTCACCTTTTTTGAAGTACGCTACAGAATTGTGGCTGAAAGCTCCGAAATCCCTGTGTTGAAACCGCTTTCAGAGTAAAGCATTGCAGGGGGGCTTCCACTTCCCTGAGCAGCCAGCCATGGCTGCTAACATCTTTCGGAATACTGCATTCTGACAAGTGCACCAACTCACCTCTAAAGAGTGCAACACTGCAGCTGATGGGACCTTTTTGCAACTAATCACCTGAGAAATGTGCCTCTTCAGAACTTTCTTTGTTCTTTTCCCAACACCTCTTAGAGAATTAGAAGGAAATATTTTGCTTTACATTGGCTCACCATTCTGTTTTTAACCTAAGACCTGTCAAAAGTAACACAAGTCCTTTCCTTTTTTATACATCGATAAAGATCTCTTGAGGGTTTCTGGAGGGCCCTGAGGTGAGTGAACAGATCTTTTAACCTAGCACATCCAGAAACATGCAATGTGGTCAAGGACTACAGGAACAGAACTGCTGAGGCTTTTTAACCTGTTCTTCTAATAATCCTGAGGGCTGAGTGACTGTTGACATCACAAATATAAATGTGAGAGCCCCAGTTTAAATGGTGGGAAAAGAGCCCTCACACAACTGGCTAAAACTCTCTGTATTCTGGGTTTTTTTGGAGGGGGTATTTTGGTTACTAGTGTTCTGTTAAGACTTTTAAAGATAGTCTGGGAATGCTACAGATTTAAAATGAAATCTGAGGAAGCCTTTGATGAATTCCCGTAATTCTCCAAGAAGTTCTCTGTCAAAGATAGGTAAGAAATAGAAAATAAGCCCTCTCATAATTCCTCTTTATGCAATACTAAACATACATAACAAGTGTGCTTTTAAGGGAGACCACGATTTCTTCACCTCTGCAGGCCCATGCGAGATTTAAAAGGCAAACTGACTATTTTTTACAGGATTAAACAAAAACTACCATGTATTTTCACCACATAATGAAGTACAAGTTCTTTTTTTTTTCACACCATATGCTTGACTTGCTCCTTATTGCAGAGAACATGCAATATATTGCCAGATGAACACATTTCATGCTACAAACCGGTCTGACCAGCTAAACCTGCACTCAGAGCTATCAGACAGTGTTAGTGAAACTCAGAAGTATTATTCCACTGGCCTTCACTCAGCATGTGTTACGTGACAATTCAGCTGTGAAAATGTTTGGAAGTGTTAGCTCAGAAGACAGAGACTTCTAAACCCAGCACCAGCAGGTCCCTCTGAGGTATCTCCATCAGACCTGTCCCTAGGAGCCATACATCACAAAACAGTAGTTTTCCTCCCCATGGTTTCACACTGATAGGTTTATTTCATTTCTTTTTAAAGAAAGCACATGTTGCACTGTTGAGAAAGGCTGAAAGATTACAGAAACCTAGCAACTGAAACCTAGGCTGGTAGAGCAAAGCCATCTTGCTTTGTGTCCTCAGGTCCGCTAAATTCACTCATACTGAGATATCTAGCTCTGTTATTAGCCTGGAGAACTACCTTAATGCTGCACTGTCTTTGCAACCAGAGTCTATTTAAGTTTCATACACATAATGTCATACAATCATAGAATGGTCTGGCTTGGATAGGACCTGAAGATCATCCAGTTTGCTTTTAAATTCCAGTCCGTAAAAATAAGCTTTTTCCTTAGTAAACCTCCACAAAATAAGAAGCAGAAGGGGAGCTTCAACATCAGGGAGCAGTTAGGGGGGGCCATTAGAAGAAAGAAGCAGCTGAGGTAACATTTTCCCTCCTATTACCTCTGAATAAACCAAACTGACACAGAATTGCAGGGGGCTTTGGGGAAAAAAGCTTGAGGGTTTCTTTCTGTCTTTTAACAAATATGACAGGGCATATAGGCAAGAAAATAGGGCATGTTTATTTGTTTTGATAAAGCTATCCTCTGTTGTATTTCATCTGCACTTGGGGCAGGATGTAAGCAGAAGAAAGAGGCTTCTAAAAGATCTATACTGCACACACAAACACATACATCAGTAAATATACACAAGGGCATGTAAGTAAGTAGTGATCTAACTTTATGTCAAAAAAAAAGAAACACAGTGAGCAAAGGCTGAGAAAATATGAACCAACTGCAATAAAAATGTCAGTGTGTAATGGGTGTCGCAGAAATAAAACACACCAACAATGTGAAGAGTTTAATGTGCAAACAGGAATACTTGTCTGTGCTCTCTATAGGCAGCATTCATGACAAGCAGAGTAGGATTTTCATGGTAATTGTTAGGAGGATCATATAAATGTGTTCGTATCAAAAGCACACTTAATCCAAAACACGTTTGTCAGTTTGCATAGGAAGACAGTCAAGCTGTCATCGACTATGAGGAAGCTTGGAGGAAAACAAAAAACAAGCTCAAAAAGCCCCATCAGGAAACACAGAAAGGAGTAAAAAGAAACAGGTTCACACAAGCAAAGGGCACTCACAGACAATGTAAAGCTGAACTGAAAAGTAATGAAGTCTGACAAGCAACAATCAGTCCTTTCTGACTGGCAGGAGAAAGCTTTGTGTTTTATCAGATTGCCTTGGAAAACAGGACACACTTCTGGTCATACAAGCACCTTTTAAAGCCCCTTCTCACACATCAGGCCTATGCCCAGAGGGATGTCCGAGGTGACACAAGCAGTGCAAGGCCTTTGGTGTCAGAAATAACTATCTTATTGGACAAATGAAGTCCACGCTTTGTATATACACATGCAAATAGTGACCAGCAAACCATGCTCGATTTAACCCCGCAAACCCAGTCTTAACTGCACAAGTGGCTTGTAGGCTCTGCAGGCCAGCCTGCAAAAACCTCCTGAAATATTTACTACATGCTAGTGCTATGTAAATAGTAATAATAATTCAGTGACCTTTTCCTGCTCTGCATTTCAAATGTATTTATTAGGAGCTAGACAAATACCACAGGCTTGTAGCATTCTGCATCCACATTCCTCATCTTCCTCTTCCAGTTTACCAAAGTAATGAGAAAAGGAGTTTTTCCTCCAAGCTTTTAACACTCCCAGCACAGATTCTCACACTATCTCTCCCAACTGGAGGATCCATCTTTTAGCACAGGGCCAGACAGCGATTTCCTCCTTCAATTTAAAGCAGATCAGTGACCCATATTGCTGGAGAAACCACACCAGCAGCGGAGGCTACAGAGGCAGCTGCTTTCAGGCCAGCAACAGCATGCTCAGCATGAACAGACTGTACTAAGATTTTTCTCCCACACACAAAACCAAACTGTTCCTGTGCCCCCTTTGTGCTGACGGAGCCTGTCTCTTGCTTGATGAGCAAGTCGCTTATTTAGAAAGCCATTTCTCAACTGATTTTGGAGATCCACAATTGTGCAGAAGGGGCAGCACTGGTTTGTATTCCGTGGCGATTTCAAAGGTTCTTTGTCCTGGAGAGGAGACAGGACCATTCACCAGCAGGCAGAAGTGCTGAGTACACAGCTGGAGCTTGCGTGGGGGAAGGGAAACAGTGCATGATTCTGCAGTTCTACCTGTTAAATCCATGCAGTTTTGAACAGTGACCACTTGGCATTGCCACTGCTTTGCAAGTGAAAACTTTTTAACACGCTTGCTAGACTTATTTGGCTGCTTTTTATTCCAAGAGGAGAGAGGACGAGTGCAGGGAAATGTGAAGCCACACGCACGTGCTACATAATTGGTTTTCAGCGCCTTGCAGCGTGCATGATTTGCAGTAACATGCTCTGCACCTCCTTACTAGTTAGCAGCCCAATCCAAGACAAACACATCGAGAGAGAGGGAAAAGCTATGCACACAATTAACCACACAAGCTTGGCTTTTTTTACCACAATGCTCACATTTTTGCTACTACCCAGCTGCTAGATATTGAAGAGAAAATAGGGTGTACTCTAACAACAGGCCAAAGGGCATAAAACCAGTAAGAAACCTTTCTGCTTAGCTCTTCCCAGGGCTCTCACTTGTACTAGGAAAGCGTCACTTTGATGCCCTGTTTGCATTCCATTTCCAACAACAAGGAGGAGGATGGAGGTCTCTGGTTTCTATGACAACCCAGATGGGCCACAATACAAGATACTTACAAACGTTCCACCGCGGGATGCCAGATCAAATTAAGCCTGAGTTTACACTACTTCAGAGAAACTAAAATGAAAGAAAAAACCCAAACAAAACATGAATGTCAGAGGAAGGATGACATTTCCTCAGCACACTGTGAAAGAATCCTGAATGTAGGTGATAAAGAAAGGAAGGATTTTTCCCTGCTCAAATAAATAATAATGTCAACACAAACAAACCAAACCCCTCATTTACATGAGTAAATGTTTTCATTAAAACTGGGCTACCGGGAAATTACCAGCAGACACTAAAAGCAAAAAGCAGGCCCCCAAAATAACATGATTTTATTAATTTACCTAACTCATTATAAACTGGCAAATCCGGCATCCCACCATTTCATAGGGCTTGCTTAATGCCCTGAGTTATATTCTCAGATAGGGTTTTTCTGTTGTTTATCTCTAATTTGGTCTTCTGCGACATTTTGCAGCAGATACTCGGTGCAGAAAACAATCCGTATTCTACTTGAAGATGTGAGATATTTCAGTAACAAACCCACCAACATTTGCTGTGTGCTCTTAGTAGCACAATGGGTCACCCATTACAATGGTGAGGTGAGACAACTTCTCGAAGGCACTGCCTCTTGGTGTGCTGGGTAGCTGCAACAGGGAAGCCACTTTAGGCAAAGGAGCAGAACACCATCTGAAGAAACACCTGTAAAAGCTTTTTGTAAGTTCTTCAGATGTGACATACACAGATGTGGTTCCCAAAACAAACCCAGTTAAACAATTTCTTAATAAATGTATATTTTAAGCCACATTATTTTGCTTTTTAAATCTGATATAAACTGGCTACTGCCTTTTTTTAGTCACCGCCCTATTTCATGTTACTCACCTTTCTTTCTTTCAATTTAATCACCAGGTAGTTAACAGCCTTCATTAAATACGTGATAGGCAGCGAGGCTAACAGTAAGACATATAACCATGGACTTTTAGAAGCTTATGTTCTTTGGGGAGAGGAGGGGCAGAAGAGAAGAGAAAGGCTTAACAGCTGTGCCTAGTCAAAATAATCCAAAATTAGAGGGACTGCAACATTTAAAATTGGAAGAGAGAGCCTTGAAATCCGGGTCTGTGCAGATATCTTTAAACACTATTAAAAACTGCAGACACTCACTTCATAGCGCAGCACTGCTAACCAGTACTATTTACACAAGGACTAGTCAGCCTGGCTTGCAAGTGCCTCCTCACCACCCGGGAGGACAGCCACCCTTTGCACCATCAGCTGTGCCTCCTCCTGGGGACGGAGACTATTCCCCTATTTAATATACAACCTTAGGACTGTGGATTTAGGGAATGCGCCTGGGGTGGGCACACACCCAGGCTGGCACTTGCCTATCTCCCTGCTTCTCAGCACTCCTCTTCCTTCTCCTTCCACCTCAAGCCCTCCTATTTAAAGCTGTCTACTCTGTGAACATCACAGCACGATGTATGGGGTGAGGGAGCACAGCAGAGCAGGCAGCTGGTGTTCCTGCCATGCCACATGCCACCCGTGCTCCTGTCAGCAACAGCACGCAGAGCCAGAGACACACGCTGTGGTGACGGTATCAGCAGAAGTGCTTTGGGGATTTGCGAGGAGCTCCTGCAGAATGACCAGAGTGCCTCAGTAGTGGGTGGGGGGATGAAATTACACATCTGTAATACAGACTAAAATACCTGAAGACTGCTCAGCTAGTGGGAATTAACTCGAGGTGATGAACCAGGATGGAGTGTGACTAAGGACATAGCTGGACATGAGTGGCTTAAACTCAGACTACACTGCTTAAACTTTGTCTATAGTCACATCATATATTCAGCCTGGAGAAGAGAAGCTGTGTGGAGACCTCACAGCAGCCTTCCAATACATGAGGGGGCCTATAAGAATGCTGGAGAGGGACTCTTCTTCAGGGATGGTAGCGAAAGGACAAGGGGTGATGGGTTCAAACTGAAAGAGAGGAAGTTCAGGTTAGATATAAGGAAAAAGTTCTTCCCTGTGAGGGTGTTGAGGCGCTGGCACAGGGTGCCCAGAGAAGCTGTGGCTGCCCCATTCCTGGCACTGTTCAAGGCCAGGTTGGACACAGGGGCTTGGAACAACCTGGTCTATTGGAAGGTGTCCCTGCCTGTGGCAGGGGGTTGGAACTGGATGATCTTATGGTCCTTTCAATCCCAAACCTTTCTGTGATTCTCCGTAACTGCTACCTGTGTTTCATATATAAAACAGAAAACGAGGAATGGCATGATGAAAAAGAGAATCTGTGAAGTGCTGATGCTTACTAGAATTCTAACAGTTTAATGGGAAGAAGAGAATGAACCAGAGATAACAGCAGGCAGGAGCTGTAAGTTGCAAGGAAAGCTGCTTGATGTCACACTGTTAAAGTTACTTTACTCATAATGTGGTGTACATATCAAGAGACTGGGTCAAAAAGCCAGGCCAGTGGACTCCTCTCACAGACTCTATTGCCAATCACATAGCCCAGACATTTCAAAGCATGAACTTTCACTCTGCAGAGATACACAAGAAAGTTGTACTCACAAATTGCACAGCATCATCTTTTCCACCATGTCTTTCAACCATCAATTCCATGCGACTACAGCACCTTAACTCATTACTGACCCCTACAAGGAATACTTTCTTAAAAAGAAAGACAAAACTCAAAACCAACCAGCAAAAATCCATAGGTAAAAGAAAACTGAAACCAGGGAACCAACAAGACCCAGAGATCCCAGACATGGATGAACACTACAGTTCTGAGAAAACTCAGCAACATAAATCTTCATTAACAAGGAGTTATAGCTGCCTGGTGCTTCTGCTGACTGTGAAACTCAGTGAATCCCAACATCTGAAACCAAGAAAGTGTTCAGGGTACACAGGTACATGTTCATGCAGATTACTTTTGTCCTCTTGGGATCCTCATGCTCTGGGTATAATCAACACTAAGTACTAGCGAATGTATGTGCAGTCTTCCAGCACCTCAGCTGACCATAGCACAGGTATCTTCCTATCTTCAGAAAAGCCATCTCCACTGTGTACTGAGGATGGTATTCAACTCTTCTAATACTGTAATTAACAAATCAACCTTTGGTTCCATGTGTAGTCAACAGACAGCTGGGTGGCTGGGTAAGCGATGCTCAGCTTGTGCCCTGTCTTCACTAATTCTGGACAGTTTAGACTACTTTTTACAGCTGATATCAGAAACCCTGAGCTGACTCTCTAGAACATCTCTTCCTCAACTCCACAGACCCCTCTTCTACTGCTCCATTACTTTATGCATCTACTGCTGTTTGACAGCATAACTTACTCTGTCCATCATTAAAAACAGCTGCCACACTTACCCTGCAGTCACTAAACAGCTGCATCTCCTGATGCTAATGCAGGCGCTACAGCTCAGCACCTCTGCCCTTGCTGACATTCACTCTGTTTCACAAATACCACCCACATCTTCCTCTCCGACTGACAGTTTTCAATTAGAACTGAGTGACTGTTCTCAGCGTGTTCATAGCTTGAAATGTGCTTTTTCCACTCTTCAGCTATAAAAGGCTTGTGCTCCCGATTTGGCATAATTTCCCTGAATCAAAGAATATTACCACTTCCTACCAACTTCACCACAGTGGAATGACTCAGAGCAGATCTCCCTGAGGATATCTGCGTCTTGCTTGTTTGATTCTGAACACAATGGAGAAACAAAAGGGTTATCTCATAAAGTGTCTAAGAAAACCTCTCAAAAACAGCTCTGCTGTATGATCCAGCTCAATATTAACAATTTAGAATTCTGTTCAGACTTACTTCAGGTTAAGGGACCTACAAGAAATTTGGAGAGGGACTTTTTACAAGAGCAGGTAGTGACAGGACAAGGGGAAATGGCTTTAAACTGAAAGAGGGGAGATTGAGATGAGCTCTGAGGCAGAAGTTCTTCCCTGTGAGGGTGCTGAGGCGCTGGCACAGGGTGCCCAGAGAAGCTGTGGCTGCCCCATCCCTGGCACTGTTCAAGGCCAGGTTGGGGGGTTTGGANTGAGATGAGCTCTGAGGCAGAAGTTCTTCCCTGTGAGGGTGCTGAGGCGCTGGCACAGGGTGCCCAGAGAAGCTGTGGCTGCCCCATCCCTGGCACTGTTCAAGGCCAGGTTGGATACAGGGGTTTGGAGCAACCTGCTCTAGTGGAAGCTGTCCCTGCCCATGGCAGGGGTTGGAACTGGGTGAGCTCTAAGGTCCCTTCCAACCCAAACCATTCTGGGACTGTATAATATTATTAAAGTATTTGGAAGTAATACCTACAGACTGGCTCCAGCATCAAAGGATCCCTAACAGGGAATTTTGATGAACCTAATTTTCTTCAAGAACCCAAAATATTACTGGGAAACCTGTACTAAAATTCCTAACACTACATTTTCGATGTATGTGTTGGAACACATTGTGTTTTAGCCAGAACTGACACACTTGGGTGGGGACATCAAAAAGCAGATGATCTTTCCTGGATTATTAAAGTACATGAGACTAGAGAACTAAAAATCACTCTTTCATTGCCTTGACATTATGATTATACTGAAACAGAGCAAATCCCCTGCACAAGGAACTAAAGCAACATGTTGTTGAGGAGCTGGTAAATGGTAATTTTAGAACTGAACCAGTATGACCAGTCTTGAAGGTAACACAAGAGATGAAATAAGTAAGACCACCTCTGCTAAATTCATTCAGTAAAACCACATAAAATACATCATAGTTTGCTGAACAGAACAGGATGAAGCAGATGAAAAGCAGATAACTTCCCTGCTTCTAACAGGCTTTTTACAAACAGATTAAAGCCAAAATATATTAACATTTATAAAACCAAAGTAGTTAAAAGTACGCTTGTACATGCCAAAACATTTAAGTGACTGCATCTGTAAAATGCATCCTTCCTTTAGATTCAACATTTCAGAGGTATCAAATCAATGTTTGTGTTTTCAGCTATGTGGTATTTTAACAACACTAATAGCAGACTGCTGCTCTTGTTTGCAGCTATGTAAAGTCCCAACAACACTAAACAAGTAAGTATTGTTTGAGGACAGGTGAATACTTTTGGTGCTGTATGTTATTTAAAAGCCAATTATAGTAGCCAACTCCTCTGCCTATTGTGTTCTGCTGTTCTACTGTTCTTCCGTACCTACTCACTTATACCATGTGTGTGCACGCACAAAAAAATATGATCTCAAAAACTGTTCTCCACAAATGTTTCTGTATTAATTTCCAATTAATCAGGGTTGGAATGGTCTCTGAGAATAAGAAAGCTGAACACTAGCAATCTGTCAGTGCAAACCAAGCCCTAAAGACAAGCTCATGCTGTTCAAAGCACTGGTTGTTCTGTGCATCCAGGAAGAATTTGCACTCATCAAGTGTGTTTGCACAATCAGGCTCAAAATTACTTTAACAGAAGAACATGGAAGTTAGTAGGAGGAACCCTGACATCCTCAAGACCTGGTCTTCCGAGGAATGACCCGCTCCATGCACATAAAAAGGTATTTCATATTAAACCCTTGCAAAAGAAACACACACCCCAAAAATCCTTGTGCAAAGTTTTGCATTGTTTAAACTGAGCTGAAACAGTCACAAAACTAAAAACATCACCTTGCAGATTCAGCTGTCTTACACAGAATGAGAATAGTGATGAAACAAGACAAAATAAAAAACCTAAATCAAAAACCAACCAAGAAAACCCCAAACCAAGCTAGAAAGAAGCATCTCTTTCACGTCACTTTTCAAGTGACCAAGCCACTAGACTGGTTGACAAATAACTTAGTTAATTCAGTTAGTATAAAACTTTCTTTTATTGCAAAAGTTTGTGAGGAAATTGCTGTTTCAACAGCAAAAGGCCATATTCTTCCTTCAATTTCTAAACCCATAACAAATCAGAGATTAGCACTGACATACATCACTGAAAGCTGCTACTATCATAACAAGTGTGTCGGCCCCCCTCCCCCCCCGTATTAGGAGGTACCGTGCGTACCACGGCGCTGGTGTCCTGCAGCAGCACAGGATGCGGAGGATGCACAATTCCACCTTTATCCCAGAGGAGGCAGGACCCGGCCCGCGGCCCGAAGACCTTCGGGGCCGGTGACCCCGGCCGGTACCCCCACGCGCCGGAGCCCACCGCGGCAGGAGTGAACGGGCGCCACCTTGCGGGGCTGGTGGGCACCGCTCCGCGCTCTCCCTCTCGGCTCTCACCGGGCATTAGCGGAGGCGGCAATTTGCAGCTATGTATTAATGAGAACAACCCACCGCCGTTAAATTCTTCAGAGATTTCCAGCTCTCAAAGGCCATCTAAATCTGTCCGTAGTGAAACTGAAGCGCCACGGTTACGCTGTAAAGTTTTCATTCGCTAAATCTCTTACCTAAGCTGTTCCCAGGCTGAGCTCTGCGCCAGCATCAAACCTTTATAGAGTGCGGCATTATTTACTCCTCATGCATGCATTGCAAAGGCTCTGGCTGAAGACCCAACAAGACTTTAGAGATTTCCACTGCCAGTCCCACTCCAGCTGCTCTGCACTGCTCCAGCAGCTCTAAACAGCTGGAAATCCAGTGGGAACAGCAGTTGAAGCACTCCATACATCAAGGCAAGGGGCCCTCCCCAGATGTGGCACAGCTGGCACACCAGCTCAGACCCTACTCACCACCAAGCACATCCAAACCAGAACTTTACACCTGCTCTCACACTTAACCGTGAGCTCTTGTGGCCAAAGGAGCCACAGCCAAACAGAATGTCTGGCAAAAGGCTTTGGGGCTCCTCTAACTCAGAGCAAACACCAGTTTAGTTTCATCTGTCCTCAAATGAGAACATAGCCAACACACACACACACACATTTTATATATATATATATATATATATACAAAGGCAGTGTCAGCAAACTACTATTTCAAGAAATCTGGTTCTTCATTTCTGAGTTGTGGCACAGGATTATTTTAACGTGCTCTACATTACATACAAGATCCAAGATGCCTGAAAACAAATACCAAATCCCACATGTGTGTAACAGTGGCCTGTCTACATCCCTGTAACAAAAAGCTTTTCATATTCATGTCTAGCAGACACCTAAGCCCAACAGCCAGGCCTCTGACAAGCACTGTTCAGAGCTAGGTACCAGTGGTCCAACAGGTACTCCAGAGCTCTCAAGCATTGCAGATTCCAATATTCCAGGGGCTGAGTCTATCAATCACCTCGACATTCATCTCTACTAAGCAGAAACAGGAAAAAAGGGTGTTGTACAAAATGCATGGCTTAAAGGAAGGCACAGTGAACTACAAGGGAAGGAACGCTCACTGCTAAACATGTCTTTCACAGGTTCATATAATGGTTTGGATTGGAAAGGAGCTTAAGATCAACCAGTCCCAACCCCCTGCCATGGGCAGGGACACCTTGCACTAGAGCAGGCTGCTCCAAGCCCCTGTGTCCAACCTGGCCTTGGGCACTGAAAGAGATGGGGCAGCCACAGCTTCTCTGGGCACCCTGTGCCAGTGCCTCAGCACCCTCACAGGGAGGAATTTCTTCCTAATACCTAATCTCAGTACCTCAGTACCCCTCTTTCAATTTAAAGCCATTCCCTTTCTCCTGTCACTGCATACCCTTAGCCAAAGTCCCTCTCCAGATTTCTTGTCATCCCCTTTAGGCACTGGAGCTGCTCTAAGGTCTTCCCAGAGCCTTCTCCAGGCTGAACAAGCCCAGCTCTCTCAGCCTGTCTCCATGCAGAGGTGTTCCAGCCCTAAGGGCATCTTTGTGGCCTCCTCTGGACTCACTTGAGGAGATCCATGTCCCTCTTGTGTTGTCTCTGCTCAGTTCTGACAGTTTATGACTGAACCTGGCCACAAAACATTAAACAGATTATTTCTTTTGCCTTATAAATGAATGAACATAGATTGCACAGGAGTATTTCTGCAATATTAGAACTGAAACACAGTCCTAATACAAAAGATATATCCAGTCAGCCTTCAAGACCATGCACCAAATCCATACATTTGACTATCTTGCATAAAACCACAGGTCTGATCAGGTGTCTCTCCTCAAAATAGGAGGAGATTCTCGGAAATCCAATGCACGTTGAAATGCTCCTTTAAAAATAGCCTTGTTTTTGGTAAAACCACCAATACATCGCTTTTGTTACTTCTCCCTCTATCCCATTAACTCTATCAACCCAGAGTCATGCTGAGAGCTAGTGAAAGGTCCCTGTTTCAAAACTTTCTGTCCCCATGCAAGTTGAGTACAGGAAGCAGCATATTCACTGTGATAGCCAGTGGCAAAATTTTGTTTCCAGTTTGCTTTCATAAATAACTATCTGATTGAATTTGCATCAATATTTTCTCCCACAACACATGACTGACAAACATACTGAAACTGATATTATAAGGACATGCAACAGAAGAGAGGTGCTGGAAATCTCAGTTGCTTCTCATGTATTCTGATGATGTCCCACATACTGTATGGCACTGTAAGCAGAGGCTGAGACATGCCACCCTCTGCTGACCACAGCAGCAATTCAAGACTGGAAGCCTAAGGGGCCAGTGTGGCATCAGAAACCCTGGTGTTGTAGAGAACAAGAACTGTTTTTTCTTAACTTCTTAGTTCTGAGATTAATCTGCTGCTCCTGAATGTTATAAAACACTAGAATCATAGAATGGTTGGAAAGGACCTTAAGATCACCTGTTTCCAATCCCCTGCCATGGGCAGGGACACCTCACACTAAACCATGTCACCCAAGACTGTCCAACCTGGCCTTGAACATTGCCAGGGATAGAGCATTCACAGCATCCCTGGAAAACCCATGGCAGTGCCTCACCATCCTTACAGTAGAGAACTTCTTCCTTATATCAGTACCCTGAACTTCCCTTGTTTTAGTTTAACCCATTATCCCTTGTCCTGTCACTACAGGAAATGTATCCACACACTTTGAAAACTCTTCCTTTCCTCTCTCCTGACAGTTGCACTGTTTTCAGGGGAAAACCCCAACTGTCAGTACAACTGTTTAATATACTAAGACTTTAATCTTAACCTGGTCTTCTGGATTTTCACATTCATAGGCAAAAAAACCCCAGCCCTTAACACATGGAAGAGCTAAGCTAAGCTGATACTGGTGAATGCAAGAAGACTGAAAACAATAAACTTTCACTTCCTTCAATCTGCATCTGAACACTGAAGGATGGTTATGCTACCAGAACTTTTACACACAACTAGAATCATGTGAGAAGGAAGTTTAAACAAGGGAAGTACAAGGAATTTAGCTAAAAATAGCAACACAGTAATTAAAAATGTATCGGAACAGGAGAAAGCAAACAGAAATGTAACTTTTTTTCAGTCTTCCCTCAGGTCAACAGCATTTCTCTGCCTAAACAAGCAGCACTTCTGAAGAGCTCATGGAAACAGAGGTTTTAAAGTCGAAAATACCGGATGCTGAACATAATATTCTGCTAAATCGTGTTCCTGGATACTGCTGGGAATCACTGACTGAAGAGCCTTCCTCCAGCAACCTTCTTTCAGGAAGCTTCCGTTTTTCTTCCAGTGCATTAGTGACTTTCAGAGGTGTTATTAATAATTAAACTTTCCTTTTAAAATTATTCATTAATATTAACTTTGTCTGAAATCTTCCTGGAAGCTAATACCTTTAACAGAAATAAAGCACTAGAAATACACTAACCACAACAGTTAAATAAAAGAAAGTATTTAATTTGAGACAGAAGTTACTTCTTGTAAATTCACCTTCCACAATTCATACTGGGTAATACAATAATAATGCTGTACAGAGACATTTCCAGCCTTCATTTTCTACACCTATGAGAAACTGAAAAGCAACAGCTATTTACCAATCCAATCTCCTCTTTCACTTTTGATTCCTCTAAACTAATAGAAGGTAAAGTAAGAGAAGGAAGTAAAATAGTTTACAACACCTAAAGTCCCATTAGTGCAATTCTGCCTAAAGGAAATCCTGATGAATGCCTGAAATCCCATCTCTTCTGCACACTCAGACATCTACCCACATTACTCCAGCACTGCTTGGCTGCACATGTCCTTGTGGTTGGAGTACTTGCCCAAAAAATGACAGATGACATTAATTTCCTCTTCCAGCTTGATATAATACAGAAGTACATCTCTTTCCCCCAGGAGTTTCTAAACATCTGGTAGTACGTGAACCTGGGCCAGGGACACTTCTTATCTCCTCTTCTTAGTCACAACGTAGAGAAGAACCCGAAATTGCCAGGGTTGGAGGAATAAGGGAGAATAAAGAGGAGGAATTTCCCCTGAGAGAGCATGCTTGTCCTTTACCATCATCTGTTTATTTTAATCGCATATTTGAATCCCCCAGATACCATATAGATGAAGTATTTCCATAGAGTCTCCTGTATCAGGACCCCACCTCTTCCACTTCGCTACAGACAGACTATAAATTCATCTTCTACAATCATTCAGATACTGCCACATCTCCTCCCTGGGAGCAAAGAAAGCTCTGCAAGACAACCTGGAGGCAAACCGCTACCCAAATTCCACTGGGAAGCACGCAAGGGCTTCTGCCATTGATTTAGTGGGAGGAAGGTATCTTGAGCCTCTACCTGTAAAAGCTCAATGTTACCTACAGGTTCTATGTGTTCCATTAGAAGAACCAATTAATTCAATGTTATTCCTATGTCTTGTTTGGGTTAATTTATTAAACTCTGTATGAAATATTTCTGGTATTTTGATTTGACTTTCCTCTTGAAAAACTGTATACAAAGTAATGAATAAAGTCCATACTGAGTGTACTGAGGGGAACTAGGTTCTTCTCTAATATCACACCTCTGAATTCTGGTCTTCAAAACCCACCCTACAAACCACAAGCAGAAAACAGAACACTAAATTTTTTAAAGCTGTCTAAGTAAGTCTCAGCCTTTTTCCTTAAAGACATTTTCTACTCTCAGTTGCCCCAGATAAAATGAGGTTATTATTTGGGTGTAACGATACCCTACTGCTGCAAATATTTCCCCCCATTTTTTAAGGAGGGAAAAAAAGTGCTACAGAAGATGACAAGTTTCCAGCAAGTAAGTGCTGCCAGATGAGTCCAATGGGCCTTCTCAGTTACATTCTGACTGTAACAGAGTCACTGAGTACTCTCACGTAACTCATGTCTCTAACTGCTGTTCCCCCCCTCCAAGAATCCTCCTTTCCAAAAGCTGATAGGAGAATGCTTCCCTTTTCTTCATCTCTAATAACCTGCATGTGCCCAAGCCTGCTTCTTACCAATATGACAAGTTAAAGTAATACAGCTCAGTGCAGGGCAATGGCAAGAGTTACAGGACTTGTCATGACAACTGCAAGACCAATGCACATCAGATGTATCTACAGTAAGAGCACATCTTCAGTGTGACAAGATCATAGAATCACAGAACCATAGAATGGTCAGGGTTGGAAAGGACTTAAGATCATCCAGTTCCAACCTCCCTGCCATAAGCAGGGACACCTCACACTAAACCACGTCACCCAAGGCTCTGTCCAACCTGGC
>NDXB01003470.1:16975-27765 GCA_002631895.1 Agapornis roseicollis | reverse complement strand
ACTGGTCTGTAATTCCCCAGGTCATCCATTTTCCTCTTCTTGAAAATGGGGGCTATATTTCCCTTCTTCCAGTCATTGGGAACTTCACCTGACTGCCATGATTTGTCAAATGTGACGGCCAGTGGCTTAGGAACTTCATTTGCCAGCTCCTTCTGTACCCGCAGATGGATTTCATCAGGTCCCATGTATCCTCTGTAACATAACACATCCTTATGGCAGAGATAGTATAGATGGCAAACATCAGCTCTAAAGCATGACAGTATGGTGGGAGGTAATTATGCAGCCAAATGAAAATAAAAGAATCAAAATGTCCTAATCCATTACTATACAACTTCTTCAGCTTTGCATAGCATTTTCTATGGAAGTCTCATTGAGTGTACCTGTATGATGAAAGTCTCATTGAGTGTACCTATATGATGAAAGCAAATAAGATTTCACTATCTCTTGTTCTCATGGGAACTTCAACTTATCAGATATCTGCTGGAAATAAAGTACAGCAGAGAGGAAACAGTCCAGAAAGATCCTGGAGTGTGCGGAAGATGAGAACTTCCTGACACAGATGGTGAGTAACCAGCTAGGGAAGGGACTTGTTTTTTTTGCAGAGGATGAATGACTTGTGGGTGATGTGATGGTTGGAGACTGTCTTCGGCACAGTGATCACAAGATGATAAAGTTTTGCATTCTCTGAGAAGTAAGGACAGGGTCATCAGAATTGCTACCTTGGAGTTTGGAAAGGCTGAATTTGGCCTTTTTGGGAGCCTGGTTGACAGAATCCCTTAGGAGACAGTCCTGAAGGACAAAGGAGTTAAATTCAGTTGGCAGCTAGTGACAAGTGGTATTCCCCAGGATTCAGTACTGGGGCCATTATGTTTAATATTTTTAAGTTATCTGGATGAGGGTCTTGAATGCACCCTCAGTAAGTTTGAAGATGCCACCAAGTTGGGTGGAAGTGTTGCACTGTTTGAGGGTAGGAAGGCTCTATAGAGGGATCTGGACAAGCTAGATGGATGGGTTGAGAACAATTGTGTGAGGTTCAACAAGTCTAAATGCTGGGTCCTGCACTTGTGTCACAACCCCATGCAACACTCCAGGCTTGGGGAAAAGTGGCTGGAAAAGGAAAAAGCCCTGGGGATGCTGACTGATGATGGCAGAACATGAGCCATCTTGTACCCAGGCAGCCAAGCAGGCCAGTGGCATCGTGGCCTGTATCAGAAATAGTCTTGCCAGCAGGACTAGGTAAGTGATCATCCCCCTGTACTCGGCATTGGTGAGACTACACCTCGAATACTGTGTCTAGGTGTGGGCCCTTCACTTCAAGAAAGACAATGAGGTGCTGGAGTGTGTCCAAAGAAGAGCAACAAATCTGGTGCAGTCCTATGACAAGTGGCTGAGGGAAGTGGGGCTGTTTAGCATGATGAGAAGGAGGCTCAGGGTATGCATTTTTTGCTCTCAACAGCTACCTGAAAAGAAGTTGTAACAAGGCGGGTGCCGGTCTCTTCTCCTGAGTAACAAGCTAGAGGACAAGAGGAAATGGCCTCAAGCTATGCCACAGGAAGTTTAGATTGGATATTAAGGAAAATGTCTTCACTGAAAGGGTTGTCAAGCATTGGAACAGGTTGCCCAGGGAAGTGGTAGAGTCACCATCCCTGGAGGTGTTTAAAAATTATGTAGATGTGGCACTTAGGGATGTGGTTTATAGATGAACCTGGTGGTGTTAGGTTAACTGGCGGACTCAAGGGTCTTTTGCCTTATGATTCTACAATTTATAAAAATACTCATTTTTAGGCTTCAACAATACTTCTGGTTTTATTTTAGAGAGAAAATATTTAAAAAATCTGTCCAAAAGTAAGACAAATCAGTCCTTCAAACATGTCAGATGTATTTTAAAACTATCAGTTTATTTTGGGGAATCTTTAAAACATTTTTCATCATTTTTTCACACATTGAACATAGTTTATGAAAGCTCCTTGCATGTATATTTAATGACCTATATTTGTAATAAAAAATGAGATAATCTATAGCAAGGATGCTGCAGTTGCTAGCTCTCATACTGGTTTGTTTTCCGAAAAGAAGCACACAGTACCTTAATTTACTCTACTCTCCATCAAAAAGCCATACACCTCTGGTATTTGTACATATAACCTAACCTTTAACCACAGTGTGCTCTGACCTAGGTAACTAGTTGCAAAACAGACTTGCTTAGCTTTGTGATTAAACCCCCTCCTGAGTGTACACTCAGTGAAATTGCATCAGGCCATGGATTCAGAGGTGCACTCCTCTTCAGTTGCATCCGCAGCATTGTTTGGAAACAAGCAATTCTCCAGTAGAGATAACCCAATTTTTGTTTTGCATGTCGATCACCTTACTGAGGAAGAACTGGTTTCCTTGCTGTCACTAACACCATTTTTTCTGGTATTCACTCGGTCAAATATTCCACACTTTTTAAGCATGTGTAAAGGATTACAGAAACCCCTATGTGCATCTCCAGAGAGCAGCCGGAAAGGGTTAAACAAAATCAACCCTGACAATACTAGAAACAGTTCTCTCAGTGTGTGTTGGTTCACTGCTCCACAGGGCATAGCAGATGTTGTGTCTGGTAGTAAGAAGGGCCCAGGAGGTGTGAGCTGTCAATCACTTTTTTTCCTAACTACAGGCTGTGCTATGGATATGAAGCACGACTAAAACAATCTGTCTCAGCTGGGGTGTGTGAGGTATCAATAACCCTTGGCAGAGGTGTCAAGAGCCTTGCTGGAATCAAACTACCCTGCTGACCAGCTGCTTAGCAAGTTAACAAGGCAGCATTCAGCACTCACTGCCCTGCCAGCCCAACAATTAACACAACTGGAGTGGGGCTCCTCTGAAATGCAGAAGGAACCTCACTGCATCGCCCTTGCACTGGCAACAAAGAAATGCACAGATCTTTATTCAGAGGCATCCGTAATAACAAGCGAGGAGTAAGAGAAACTAGGACAGAGAACATATTTTATTCTCAAATCAAATATGCGGATAAATATTAGCAATATGCGGCAAATCTGAATGGACGCAATAAAAATAGATTTGTAAAGTATTTTTGCACACAAAGCCAGCAGCTGTAGAGCATAGAGGGAAAAAAAGCTTGGGAAGGAATGAATTGTCTTGAGAAGCTAGAGTAAGGTAAATTTAAACAACAGCAGGAACAAACATTGTAATGAAGGAGTTCTGTGGTGCTGGTAATCCAAACAATAGCTGTGTAGCAGCTTGTTACAATCATCCACATGGCTGGTTAGAGAATTATAGAACAACCAGGTTGTAAAATGAACAGGCGACAGTTGGAAAGTCTTAAACATTTTGCACTCATGGGTCATGTACTACTCAGCCTGGTACTAGTATAAATTTAGGAGTAATGCTATTAAAATCAATGGCTTCACAGTCTTTTAACAGGGAAGGATCTGGCCCATTTGTAGAGCATTACCCGATTTTTCATTTTACAAACTGCTAACTCTGGATCTTGGAGTTAATGTTTTTCCTGAGTCCCCAACACATTTTTTTGTTTTGTTTTGAAAACTGAATTACTTTCAAGTCTCTTTGTATTCTACATCACTTTATTTTGTGTTTTTGTTCTCAAGGGCATCAACCAGTGATTATATACTGTTTCACTCTGAAAAACAACCAACCCATGGTGTATGGCAAAACATGAATATTAGCTTTAAACAATTTAATGTTGTTTGTCTTTGCTTTGAAATTCAATAATGCCATCAGCCCATAAGACCTTTTAGAGCAGAGTATTTCACACAGTGAAAGCTGCTCTCTTCTACAAAAGCACAGCAGCTGTGGCTCCTGCAGATACTCTTAAAGACAGATATAATAAAACACTGGGAGGGAGTAGGTCGACACAGGAGCATGAAATGGACCAGATGAAGTCCTTTGTCACAATCAAATAGGCTGTAAAGTTACTATAGTAACATACAGTATTAAGCTCCAGGTGGATTGACTTAATGTTGACTAAACAAAAAGAGGTTAACGAAAACCAAACCAATAATTATTACACTTTCTCTACCAAATGTTTGCCAGGATGCTGTTATTTTGATTTAGACAAGCTACACAAATGTGGTGTGGGTTGCTTTCTGTTCTAACAACCAGTTGTTGTATGAGAAAAGATGTAAGGGAAAACCAAATGCAAAGCTGTAAGAAGGAAGTGGACGGGTTTACTGTGCCTGTGACAGACACTGTAGCAAATTCCAGGCAAACAAGCATGACAGAATTAAACTGTGTCAAATGCTTTTCCTTTCTTTTTTTTTTTAATCTTCTCTCCAGCATCACCTACTTCCCCAGTGTGAAAAATGTGAAGGAGAGGATGTTTAAACTCAGTCTGACCAACCTGAGATAAGTGAATGATAGGTGGAAAAGATGCATGCATATAGACTTTGTTTTAAACTTCCCTGTAAAAACTAGCTTTTGCATCTAAAAAACTATCAGAAGATATTCCTCTAATTATAAATTGTATCTTCAACATGAAACAGGAATTCATCCTACTCTTAGTGTTTATTTCTAATTATAATATTTACTGTAGAAAGAAGATGCCTGACAACTTATGAATGGGGTGCTTCTGGCTGCTTCTACAGCCTTCTCTTCTACGTGTTAAGGAAAATACTTTGGACTGTTGATAAATCCCACTGTGTTAGGAAAGCTTGTCTTAGCTCCAGTGGCTATTTCTTTCACTCCTTTTCAGTCTGAGAATCAAAAAATCTGAGGATTTAAGTGAAATTCCTAGTTTTATTCTGAAACTTCTGATGCTGTCAGAATTCACACCTTCTATCAGAACTGTAATTTCATGTGTCTCTGGTATAGTTAGTGAACTCCAAGCTGCTGCCCTATAAATCTTTAAAGGTTGCTGTTCAAAGAGGGAAAGAGATTGTATTGGTTCAAATTGAACAAATCTATGTGGGTCTTTCCTTTGATAAAAAATAGTAGATACAAATCAGAAACCTATCCAGATAGTCATTGCAAAACTGTCAAAAACCTCTCATCTGTGCCAGAAACTCAGCCTCAATGAGGCTTGTATTAATACCACACTGTCAAGGAGAAAAGAAAACGTGCTAATTGCATTCAGGACATGAAATTTAGCCTTGGCTGGTAAAAAAAGTAAAGGACAAAAAAGGTTTTGATTATCAAAAGTATGAGACAGCTTTAAGCTGTACTTGCAGACGTGGATCAAGGACAACTTTCCGAAAGACAATATATAAAGCATGGAAGAAGCAAATATCTGGATCTCCAAATATTTGAGGAATTCCTTCTGGTTATTAGTGTTTTGGCTGGTAAAATAGCAACCAGGAAAGCCGTATCTATTGAAAGATGATGGAATGATTGTGTGGCTAGCCAGAGCCTGCTGGCAAAAATCCCGACAGTTACTCAATTTAAGAATTTCTTCTCTGTAACCTGGCAGAAATGTAACATGGCTGCATCCCAGGAAATGTGGTGAGGTGTACGCAGAGGAACTGTAATCAAGCTGAGAAGCAGCGCTGCGGGCTTCAGCAGGGACAAAAACTTTCACGTGAAGAGGTGCCGAGTACTGTTCAGATTTGCTAGAGAATGGTTTCCATTTGGATTAGATTTAGTAGAAGTACCTGGTACAAGGTGAAGTCATCAGAATGACAGCACTAGAGCTTGTCCAGCTTTCCCAAGAACAAACATGTTCTAGGTACTCGTGGAAAAAAATATATGCAATGAACATACTTAAGACAGTCCAATTCTTCCAGATCTTCTGAAGTAGTATTGTGTCTCATTAACAGTTATGGCACATCAGAAATAATTCTGTGTCTTGCATGACAACTGGAGGACAAAATATTTGAGGAGTTCCTTGTGATTATTTGAGATTTCCCTGCTAAATTGATCTGCTAGAATATCCTGAAGACCTAAAGTTAAGCAAAAGGAGTATCAGAGGAATATCACTCGTCTAGAGAATATCTTCACTTGCTTGAGTCTCCTTGTAAGTATTCTCAGAACTTCATACTGTAATCTGGTATGTCATCTGTCTCCTAACCATAAGAGGGACCACAGACGTCTGCCACTAACAGAATTATCTGTATCTTCATCTTCGACTCAACTGAGTTGGCTTTGGCTATTGAAGAAGAGCATCCAGAGAACTACAGTCTGCAGTTCAGAAAGCTGGTATTGGAACCACAGATCCTGTAAAGATCTAGCTCAGAAAGAACAGAAGGGCAGTGAAAGCCCACCTCAATTTCTTAGGTCCTGGCACACAAGGACAGCCTTGCCCACTGAGGGCAGGCTTTTCACAAGGTATGAGCACAGGACCTAGCATGCTTTAAGAACTGTTTGCCTGAACACTAGCAGAAGTAAAATCTGTGTAGAAAATACATTGGTTGAAAAACCCATGTGTGTATATGAATTGTAGAAACGGTATTATTTAATAGTTCATATAGGAAACAAATGTACTATTCCTTCTTATATACTTTTGCAATGAGAATATGGTTGATGTTAATGTGTTACTCTGAATACTGGATATCCTCCATCCTACTTTGCTTGCCGAGTCCCAGGCAAAGCTTATTGTTCTGCTCTGTCAGTTCTTGGTTTCTTTTCTCTGCAGGGAGCTATAGGCATGGAGATCAGCTGCAGCTGGGGCTCATCTCTGAGGACCAGGTACACAGCAAAGCTCCACTGCAGATGGGTCTCCTTGCTATGCTTCTGCTGACCTACACAGAGCAGAAGTGCAGCAGTTACCTCCTCCTTTCTCCAGCAGCCTGTTTTGCCTTCCTGCGTTGCCTGGGCTAGCTGACAGGATGGAAACCCTTCCCTGACACCTCCTGGCCAGATGATATCACTTTTGCGTTTCATTGGGCAGATTAGCAACTGGAAGCCAACTGTGTCCCAGGAGTCTGCTCGCTGAAATGCCATCTGCACAGCCCACCCCTGGGGTGATGTCCTCCACATAATTTTACCACCTCCTCTGTCTTAGAAACTTAAGAGGATGTTGTTTATATTCTGTTTGTCTTCCTCAATGTTGAGGTGGCCTCTGTGTGTGGTTATTTATTAATCAGTCAGGCTCAAATGAATACTTACTAAGAGGTAACATCAGCCTAAAGGTACTGAATTTTCAAAACAGCTAAATTGCTTGTTTCTTCCTTTTTAACTTGAGGAGCTCATCTTAATACACTTGCCTTGCTTGAGAGTCATTGTAGATTAAGAAGACAATTTGAATTATAATCCTGATCCAAATACTACTGCTTCTGTGACTTTGGGCATGCCACTTAACCCCTCTGAGCTTTATTTTCCCTATTATCTGAGACTAATGGTATTTTACCTGTCTCAGACCACAAGGGAGCTATGAGGCTTAATTAATGTTTGCAAACGGGGTTGTTGCATAGCATAATTAAATAGCATTTCCAAAGTTTAAAGAAACAGAAAGTAGTAAGACCCATCAGCAGTAAAGATGAGACAAGGAGTGAGAATGTCCTGATTCCCAGGACAGTGCTTAATGCTCTGAACCATATGGCTTTGGAGGGAAAAAACATCACCAAATTGTTTTCAATAACATTTTTCAAAGTTCAAAAATGTGAAACTTAAAGCAAGGGTGGCTATTCACAGCTTTAAAGAGCATACAAACAACAATATTGTTTTGATTCTTGTATAATCATTTCCTTCTCATTTAGTTGCATGAAACTGTTCCACATTTTTAGATGTTATTGAGCTTCCAGCTAAGAGACTTCTGTTAAAAACAATCTTTCATAGCCTCAAGTCTACTCAGTTATAAAATTTTTAATAAGCAACATTTATTTTTCCCCTTTAAAATTTAAAAGTTCTGTTCCAATTCAATTTATAGCATTCAAGCTGCAGTTGTCTTGGACAAACTAGAAATGGTTGAAGTATCCAACAGTTTCACAGGGTCAGAGCTTTCAGATATCCCATGCCCTATGTATGCCCAGCTCAACATTTCTCCATAATACTCTAGAGCTCTTTTAGCTATGAAGTGGAAACATACCACAAGAAACATTACTGTAGAACTGTACCTTATGTTAGATTAATGTGAAAGTACATACTAACTAAGTAAAAGTATGGTTGGATGAAGAGTGCTATTTTGCTCATTCAACAGTGTTTCTTCGTGTTGTGAATCTGAAAAAGGCAATCACAGCGAAAGTTTAGCCATGTGTTTTTTCATTCCTTCTTTTTCATTAAAGATGATAGGATTCTTTTTAGTTTAAAGCAGCAGGATTTTCAGTTAAAGTTTTCTATTCAAAACAGAAAGAAAAAGCCATTATAAGCAGTAATGTCACTTAATTCTCTTCTATTTTTGTGTATACTGGAATATGAGGAAAATGTTACAGGGAAATAAATGGACTTTGTTTCATGAAATAATAACTTTAACTTTTTTGATGTATGTATAAAAAACCCCTAAGATATTACTAAAAATGAAATATGTATTAGTATATCACAATTCTGTGGTGATAACACTCCTTAAAAATAATTCAAATAATTCAAATCCTAAGGGAACTAATTTATTTGAAGTAAAGCCTCTTAGAAAAAGTTGCATCTGAAAGGTTCAGATGGGATCTTGCTATTTAGACCATACATATCAGAGAAGAGGCTGCGTATAATCACGATGGCTACTACAGATAATAGGACAGTTCAAAATCTAGGATATGGAGATGTATATGTCAGGATCTATTGGTACATCACAGAGAGTCCTTAGAAAATGACCATAGCACAAGAAATGGAGAATTCATGTTAACTATCATCCAGTGCTAGTAATGCCTGATTGTGTTTGTTTCTCTCCTAGCCTTTTTATTTTGTTTCCCTGCAGATTGACATAATAGACTCTGGATAGCTTTCCAGTTCTGCATAACTGAGATAAATAATTTCTATCACAAACAAAACTGTCATGAAGCAAAATGATAATGGGCATGCCAACCAATAGTCTGCCACTTTCTTTAAGCAAAAACTGCTTGTTAAGTCTGACCCATCTCAGTCTCATGGTTAAGGCATAAGTAAGAGATAAATCTGCATAAATTACAGATAACTGTGAGTGCCCACCAATGAACTTGAAAAGATGAACAACTAAACTTTTCAACTATGACAAAGGTTAACTTAAGGCAGAAAAGGAGACAGAAGAAAGGCAACTCTAAATAGTATTTCCATCACCTTCATTCTTCAGAATTAAGACCCATAGAAAAGTAAAGGTGGTAGTAAGGGTCAGGCACCATTAGCAAGGGTGCTGCCTCTTTGTGCTGTCCCAGCAGGATTGGGCTATTGTATTTTCCTTTGCTTCTGTGCACCTGTGATGTTATTTGCTTCTGCAAAAGGAGTCCAATAGTTTATCCTATATCTTTCTGACTACTTGCAGTCTTTTTCTCTGAGTGTATTTTCAGACAGAGGATCTGGGCAGGTTTTTGATATCAGTGCACTGGAAATTGAGACCTGACCATCCATGTCATAGTAAATCATAATATCTCAAATATCTCAGTTAAAAGATTTTATAAGTCCAGGTTAAATTTCTTATAGGAACTCACAGTTATACAATATCACCGAAAATATAATTGTCTCTCTTAGGAGTCAGGAATTTGCTAAACATTTTTTTGCATAATTGTGTTCCTCTTCCTCACCAAATCTAGACAGAAAAAGGCAGATAAAAATACTTCTGTCTCTTGCTACTGTGAGAGGCAATTAGTACCTAATAAGCCTTCCTACAAAGAGGAAATATTACTTTTAGGTTTTCTGATGAGCAAGCAGTGATTGGAGGCAGGCAGAACCAAAACTGGGACCTCAAAGCAGTCAAAAAGACAGCGGTTATCTACAGCAGCTGAAGAGATCTGGGGGTTCTGGGGCGTGGCAGTTCACAATCTAGGCAGAAATTTGCTTTACACCCACTAATTCACACTGAGCTGCAAGTAAATAAGTTATTTAGGAAAGAAGGTGAATGTCCTGGACTAGAATCACCTCAGCCTGGGGGAACACCACTGTCAGTGCTCTCTCAAGTGAGAAGGTGAATAATCGCTAAATACACATGGTCTTGGAAAGAAAAGTGAGGAAATACTCTGCCAGCCACTGGAATCTCTGCTACCCTAGTCTGGAAGTTTCTTCTGCAACTTTTACCACAAATGACAATGTAAATGAATCTTGAAAAGATCAAATTTTTCAGATTGCAACTCAGGCAATGGTCATATGACCACGTGAGAGTATTTAACGTGTACCATGTGTTGGAGTCTGTCACATCAGGATGAAAGATGCAGCCGTGCAATACATCTTCCTGGTCCGTACACTGGACAGTTGCACACAGCAAGAGGGACTAACAGCTGCATGATGAAGTTTTACATTTCTAAAAAGTCCCCACCAGCAAGGGAAGCTATCACTTTGTAAGGACAAGTGAAGGCAGCATGTGACAAAGAAGATGCGAACTATTTGTCCTTGTGGAGACTCTGCTTTTGTTCCCTTTCATCTTGCAATTTCTCTTAATCTAAACTAAAAGCCTTTCAGCTTGCATATATGACTCTCCTCCAGATTGAAATGATGTGTGTATGTGGGTTGAAAAGGAGACGAGATAGATAAGGTAAGAAAAATGCCAAAGTGTTTAAAAATGCTAAAACCTGGAATGTATTCCCATAATTTTTTGTCACATCTAGTGGAAGATTTGTTAACGGTGTATTTATATTTATACATGCATACATACATACATAAACATCTAGGCTGTATGCATTGATTCAATAATTACTTAGAAAAGTAATTGGCTCCTAGACCTGCCAAATCAGTTAAAATAAAATAAAAAAAAAAAAAAAAAAAAAAAAAAAAAATAAAAAAACCAA
>NDXB01003470.1:0-16901 GCA_002631895.1 Agapornis roseicollis | reverse complement strand
GATTCGATTCAATAAAAAATAAGAAAAGAAAATGGAAAATAGAAATGCAAAATCAGTTAAAAAAAAATAAAAAAAAAAAAAAAAAAAAAAAAAAAAAAAAAAAAAACAAACACACGAAAAAAAATAGCACCAAAAAAACAAAAAAAAAAAAAAAAAAAAAAAAAAAAAAAAAAAAAAAGAAAAAGAAAAACTAAAGAACCAACCCACCTCTGGAAAAATCACTGAACCTAGATCTAAGACAACACCAACAAATTCTCCTTTCACTGGGATTTTATTTCATCCTTGTAGGCTTAATATCTCACTGCATGAACAAAAAATATGACATGGAAAGGGCTTCAGGCTAGCTACTTCCAAAAAGATTCAACCTTCTAAGTACTATCAATATCATTCCTATACCCACATGGTTAGCACTTTCTAATACATTCGCTGAAAACCATTAATAAAGCAACATTTTTAGTCTAGTTCTTAACCATGCGTCGCACTGAAATAAGTTCATGTAAATCTGTGAACTGCACTACAATGATCAAATTAACAGTCATTTCAGGAAAAATGCCCCTCAGGCTGAAAAATAATTAGTAGTCTCTCACTCTATCTTTTCCTACTAATAAAAGTCATGCTATTATTGTTGACTGTGCTAATAAAACACCTTCCATGACCCTGAGGTAGCTCGATGTAAAATATAAGGACTATTCTATTGTGCAGAGGTACACATTTTATCAAACATTTCTGTTTAGTTTCTCATCTAGTAAAGACATTATTCCACAAGAACTTTAGTCAGAATGATGTAGCGCACAGGCCCACTTCTTTCTGTGCAATTCACCTTGCTGAAGAAACCCCCAAATTTTGAAAACTCCACAGTCTTTCAGTTCAGTTTCTGTGAGTGTGATGATCGCAGCATAGTGCAATAATGCAAGGATGCTTATTTCACTTTGATGACCACTCAGAACAAAATATTCATGTTAATAGGTATATTCTTGCTTTACAGTTTTCACAGTGACATAGACATTTGACAGAGTTTGTCCCCAGGATTTTGGTTCAGTCTCAAAAACAATTTACCCTGTGATATGTTGTCAAAGCCACCTGTTCAAGTATTTACCTTAATATTATCTGTGCCTACATTTAATCCTCCAACAGTGTGGCTGATGAGCACTACACAAGAGAAAGTGAACACACAGTGAAAAAGCTACCCACAGTCATTCTCTTGTCCTGCCACAACTGTGGTACAGCTTTCTTGTCTGTAGAGGTAGAGGGAAACATATCACATCAACTGAGTGGCAAATATGTGCCCAACTGTAGAGCAATATTAGCTTATTCCTTTATGCAGTATTTGTGGGGCCACATCCCAGATCTTATTTCTGTTCACTTTAACTAGTTGTGGAAACTATATAAACACTGAGATAGAGGGAGAGGGCTTGTTTGAGTTTTAGGCTCATGAATAATTGCAAACATTTGGGATTAATTTACAGTAGCAAGCAAATAACAAGAGCTTTCCAAAATGGCTCCCAAGAGCACTTCCAATGAAAGTACTCCCACTAATTTGCAGTAATATGAAAGTCAGAATGAGGTTCTTCTGTAAACATATTTCTGAAAGCACTTTATGAGTAAATGATCAGGAGTGACAGCACATACTGGGGGGTAAATAAATCGGCTGACAGCCTAGAAATACATACCGAAGGCAGCCAAAAGAGTGTTGCCAGTTTTGGCAGGATTTGGAGCAGATCTTTACTCCCTCAGGATGCTGCCAGGTCTGCCCATTGTCTCTATGAGTGTCTGCAGATGCATGCATGTGCACATATGTGCACATGCTTGAGAATGTAGAGCCATGTCCACAACATTCAGCCAGAACTGCTATCCTACAGAAGGCTGTGAGTCAGCAGAGCAATTTATTCAGACCCTAATGACTTGTGAATTTCCCTTTTAAATGAACGGGACTAACACTGAGGTCAAAGTGACATGCTATCAGAAGGACATGCTACATTTGAGTCTGCTGTATCATTGACCTGTGTATGTAAGCACTCTGCTTTCCTCTGTATCCATTCTCCTCTAGGATCCTAGAAACTTGGATGATTTACCCTGCCATCAGCTTCTGCATCAATATCAAAAATAATTTTCTTACTTACATCTTTGAATAGTTGTAATGAAGCAATTTCTGAGGGAAAAAATGAGCAGTTTTCCAAATTCTTATTATGTATGGAAATTCTTAAAGAATACATAAAATCCTCATATTTTAGAGATTTATATTTTATGCAATCATATCTATTTATTATTGTCATGTGACAGAGGATAAAAGGACTGCAAACAGGTAGCAGGAACTAGATAGATTTTTTTAGTATTTCTCTAATGTAACCTTGCATAAGAATCAAATCCTGTCCAAATTACATCTGTGATACGTGCATGGCATAATATGCCAACATGATGGAAAAGGAACTGATCTCTTTCTCTCTCCTATACATGAGGGTATATTGTAAAAAAGGCTAATATATTACCAAACCCTTTTTTTCTCTCTCAGAGATTATGCTCTTAGACCAAGAACTCACCCATAGACCTTCTATTGACAGGAAAGTTTCTGAGGCTACTGCAGCTCTGTCATTCAGAAATGACAGCATCAGATATTCAGAAGTCCAGGAGAATTCATTTTTCTCTCCCGTAGCCTCTCACATGTTGTGTTTTAGCATTACTTGCCCTAATTGTTCAGAGTTAGACCTTCAGAATCAGAAGAAATACACATGATCCTTGTTTAACGCTAAGAACTCTTCAGAAATAGGATTGAAATTTAATTTCCATCTTTCTAGCATTATCAGAAAATAAATGTTAGTAAACAGGAGGTAGCGAATAAATAAGGTGGGAGGGAGGTCAACGACAACATCAATTTAATCTTGCTGAAAAAATAAAATGGTACAAGGGAAAAAAAATATCAATTACACGAAAGGAGGGGATCGAATTAATTTCCAAATCCAGGTTTAGTTTCTTCCATAATGGGAGAGGATCCTGAAATAATCTGCAATTTCTTTTTTTTTTGTTGTTGTTGTTTTTTTTTTTTTTTTGTGGTTTGTTTTTTTGTTTTGTTTTTTGTTTGTTTTACCCCCCCATGGCTTACATACTCTACTTTGTCTCATCCTTATGAGGCTGGACCACCTGCTCTAAGGACTCTTTAACTTTGTGTAAGTTTAGCACAAAAGGACCAGACCCTCTATTTGAATCTCACCAGGGAAAACTGGTGACAACAGGTTAATGGAGATGTTGCAATGAAAGAAATTATGCTGAGCCCCTAATTTTGGGGGAAGTCCAGCTGGACCTGTCAATTCCAAGTAGCCAGTGAGCCTAGCTTTGAATAAAACAAAAAAGAGAACTGCAGTTATTTTGCCCTAGCTCCCAGAGCTCACTCTATTGAAATACATATACGCAAAATCTTTCTGCTGTGACAAACAGAGCTCTCATGCAGGTGTGGACTCAAACAGGTATTGCTAACCAGTGCAGTTTCTCTGCAATTAGTTACCCTATACCAATTTTCACTGGAATTCTGCTTCATATTTAGATGTTTCTTATTGGTGGCTGATTTGTAAACTGAAGGGCTAACCTGTCTTGCCCATGCTTCACACATATACTTTGCTGTATTCTGGGGGTTTTAAACAGATGCACTTCAGATATCTGCCAGAACCACAGCTGCGTTTTGCCTTTGGTTTACCACAGACTCCAGAAAATAATTAAGACCAGTTGCTGGGGGATAAGGAGAGACCTGACTCATAAAATGTTAATTACAAAGGATATATTAGTGAATTTCTGTATCATTTACATTTTGGACATCTCTGAACTTGGTCATGTATTTCTCTGTGTAGTATGGACTTTTCACTTGATTGCTGTATGACAAGAGATGTTTTAAATGATAATGTTAGACAGGTATGAAAGAAAAGAGATGCAACAGCTAGTACAGTTAACAGGTCACCTACACAACTTGGATCTGCTCTCACCATGCAGGGTGGATTCATTTGACCAGCACTGACATAGCAGGTAAACTGACATCACCACTGAACTTTCAAAATAATAGGAGTAAGTTTTTTACTTTACAATAACATTTCCAGTTCACCAAATATACAACAGATTTCTTTCAATATCAGTGTACGTTGGGCAAACACCTTGGACATAGATCTCTTTGGATATAAAGGCAAGAAGAAATTAAAAATCAGACCAAGTTGGATGGGGCTTTGAGCAACCTGGTCTAGTGGAAAGTGTCCCTGCATGGCAAGGGGTCTGGAATTAGATGATCTTTAAGGTCCCTTTGAATCAGAACCATTCTATGATTCCATAAGAAAAAATCACGACTGTATCACTTGAAGGCAGAAATTAACATTATGGTTCATGTTAAGAAAATTAAGATATTCAAAACCTGCTTTCTACTCTGTTTCAGATAATATTTCAGAGCCAACAATAGTGAGTGAGACAACAGTAAGTGAGGCAAGGTATATGTTGCTGAACTCATGTCTTATTCTGTACTCACTTGAAGTTTTGTAACAGCTTTAGGAGAATTAATAACTTGTGACTTACTAGTTTAGTCCTATTGAGAGCAGTGGTACTAGCTGTAGAGTTAGCAACTTTCAAGAAAACCAAGTTGGATCACTACCAACAAGCATTGCCCTGTAACAGTACACTGAATTGATTCTCCCACAAAGCAGCTCATTCATTTTCACAACAGCTTGAAGGATGCTGGTTTTTTGATTAAGTAGGAGAGTGTGAAGAACACTGCCTACGACAAGGCTGTTGGGACAAACCTCAAAAGTTAATATTCATAAGAGTAGGTAGTGCATTTGAATAGTTGGGTCTCATTTCTCTGGTCAAACCAACTGCCTAAGAGTTTGAGATTACTCTGATTTCCTCTTTTCCCAATGTCCTGTCTAGACATTTTAATTTGAAGTGTTTGATTATAGAGCTGTCATATTGGAAGCCACAGATACAATGCATACAGTGTGCTGACTTGCATGGACAGTCAATGATTAAAAGAGAAAAAATGGGGAAATCTTGTTTTTGAAATGAGATCACTGGGCAGAAGGAAGACAGTCTTAACAAGTCACTATGTATCAGCAAGGACCTGGAATCTAAAATGTAAGGAATTATTTTTAGGACAAGGGAACTAAAAGAACATCAGGATTTGGGGATAAGAGTTTCTCAGCACTGTTCATTGATGAGAGAAGAGACTGAGCAATCACAGACTTCTGATGCAAAAGATTCCTACTCAAGCAACCTGGAAAGCAGAATAATTCAAGACACAAAGCAGCAGCAAAAGGATGGTGCTTCTTAACAACGTTTCCTTTTCCTTTTTTTTTTTTTTTTCCTTTTAATAAAGTTCAGTCATCTGTACTTTACAGCCAAGACCTCCAGCTCATATTCACAGTCTTTTGTGTCTACTTGCTTTTACTGACCGTAGAGGGAACCAGCAACTGGTAGCTCTTGCCAGAAGTGTCCGTTGTTTTCTTACATGTAGGTGCCATAACGATTGCAATACCTGACATAATCATACTTGGAAGTTTCAGTATGCACCCTAGCATTTGCATCTTTCTGCAAAACCTGATATGCATAAACTCTGTCAATTTAAGCTCCTAATTTAGTTAAACCCTTCCCCAAACCCCCATTGTAACATGAGAACTTCTGTGCACTCACATAGCTAAATAAAGAATTCACTTATAGAGTAAAATATACACTGATGGCTGAAACACAGCAATGAATGATAAAGAGTCTTTTTTGGTGGAAAGTAACATACATTGAAGAGGCTTGTATCAGCCACAGCATAGTCAAACATTTATTATGGGAAATTAATTGACAAGGAGAACAATAGCAACTAACAATGCAAGGAGAGATGAAGCTCTTTCTGTAGCTTCTGGTATGGCCCCTTTAGGGGTTTATATGAGGGTAGCTGCTAAAAGGTCACAAGCATTGTCTAACGCCTAGGGCCTCTTTTGCTTTATAATTCCTCCCCCCAAGATAAAAAATATGCTCCAAGAAGTGGTTTAAAAAATCCAAACAAAGCACAAGGACTTGAGAATGCAGTAAGTTTTACAATTACTAGTGCCACTACAACTGATGATTTATTTTATGTACTATGCTTTCTAAACACAAACAATTCTCTTATACAATCTACAAATGTGTATATATAACTCTTTCAATTATGGTGGAACTAATTTTAGAAAACTGTATTGTTAACTATTCTTTTAACAGCTCAATATGAAAACAGAAGGAGAACACAAGTGGTGATCTCAGGTGAGATATTACTGGACTAGGTTTATTTTAATTTCAAGTTATTTTGCTTTATTTACTTGAAGTACTATGAAGTAGTCTGCACTTTTTTAAATGATGTTGACATACATTTTTGGGCAAGTCAGCATGAAAAAAAACTGAATTAAGATGATTCAGAAACTGAACTGACAATATTTGCCTCTCTTTACTTCATCTATTGCATCAAGCTATTCATGTATATCTCATTTCCAGTCATTACAGGTAATAATTTCTAACTGTTTTATGATCCACTTTTTAGCTGCAAAATGCACAAAAGTAATTAAACCAAATTGAAACAACTATAGGAAAATGATTTTTAATAACTGAGGTGCCAAAAAGTTTTACTGTACCCTAAGGATGCAAAAAATTGCCTAAGCAGCAGTATTATTCCACATGTTACATTTATTCCTGCAAGCTAGCCAAGCTCAAATTAATTGTACTGACTAAACTTTTCTCCTTGCAGAAAATTAAAGATATGCTGTTGTCAACACTTGAGCACAACCTTGCCGACACTTAAACGCAGAGAAGGGTGTGACATCCTGCCCTGGCTGCTTTGCGCTAATTAATCACTCTGGTATTTAGGACCATTCAAGCAGACAAATTAATGGAGAATAATTAGTGTATCTTTGTTCCAGCTCGCCTTTGCACACCAGACACTCTGAGGGAGAGAGGGGAGTATGTAGAAAGTGAGCCATTAGCATGCACATAGTTTCGCTTCTGTTCAGCAAGTTCTGCAGAGATTATGAGAAAAGCCAAATTAGCAGTCGTGTGACTGGGGTTAGGACATCTCTCAGCAAAGAAAGCACTCTGTTTGGGTATCAGCTTTCAGAAGCAAGTTGTTAATCCAGATGTTACCTTTCATATAGAACAAAACAAAATTAAAAACCTCCTCCTCCCTCTCTCACACATGCAAACAAAAGAAAAAGGAGGAATTTTTCCTTTGTATTACAAAGATTTAACTGTAATTTGGCTACTGGTACATGTCAATAAGAAAATTCTAAATTTTCAGCTTTCTTTTACAGATCATTATTTGGTCAGTATTAGCTTTACCTGGGAGCACAAGGGAGAATATGACAAAGAACATGTGGTTCAACAACAAAACTTACAGTTATTTTATACGATCACTTTGTACAGAGAATACAAAATTCCAGAAGTTCTTAAAAAAAAAGAATAAATAGTGTCAGATTTAAAGTATTTGCAAAATTAAAATCAAATGAAATCATGCAGTAGCTTAAAGTATGAAAAAATAGTGATAGTTATCAAAGATGATAAGCAATGATGTTGAAGTCTTTGACACAGAGATATTTTATAACAGAAGATGTTTTCATACACATTCCATAAAACATTTTTTGGTTTTCTTGTTTAAAAACTTTTTGTGCCAAGTTCTTCTGTTACTTATTCTCATGCGATAAGGTCTATAAGAATTTCACTCCCATCAAGAAGAACATGATCACTTCTAATTCATTTTGACATCACCACAAGCTTGATGTGATGCATACTACTTCGTGGGGATGAATACTACTTGGTGGGACTGGACCCAGAATGAGTGCACTGGCAATTTCTGTGGCAGTTAAGTATTATACCAGATATTACCATTAGTGCCCAGTCGCTCTGATAAGTGCCAAAGACTACAAATGCCTAATCTGTTGCAAGACCGGGACATAAAATATCTCCTTGTTGAACAATAGCAAGTTTAGTAAAATCTGGTATAAAGACTTTCTGCTCAGGCCCGTTTGTAGCGAACAGAGATTACAGGCAAAAAATGCACCATGGCTCACAAAGCACAGCGTCTCGAGGGAGTGGGGATGGGTGAAAAAGGTCAAGGAAGAAACAGCAAAAAAGACCACACAGTGAGGAAAGCTGACCACACTCAGAAGCTGTATGAATTCTAACCAATCCTATAAAATCTTTTTTCCCCCCCTTTTTTGTAAGAGCACAATAATGACTATAAAACTGTAAGTGCGCTTTAATTTTGCGTAGCATGAACAAGAAGGTGAGAGGAATCCCACCTGGGTTTAGACATGATACAGGATACTGTTTTAACACAGCACTACAGGGCTTCATAAAAATGTGATATTTCTGTTCACAGTGTCCTGGGTTTGTCGATCAAGGGAGAACACAGCTATCAAGCCATGAACTCTCACAATACCTCACTGAGGGGGAAAAATAAAGCCTCACTCCACAGCTTCCTACAACACCAAGTTACTGTGCGATAAGACCAGATGCCATTAGAAATGCTGCCATACTGGGAGTGAGTTTCCTCAATCTTTGAAGGTGCATAATCCTCATTAAAGGAAAACCCTGAGCGTAGGAGGGGCAGCACTGACATCAAGGCACCTGGCCATGACTAAAAGAGCTGGCCCCATATGTGGCTGCTGCTGAGCAGCAGAATGTAATTTAGTCGCACCAGCAGGAGCAGAGGTCAATGATTTTATATTAATGGGGATCACGACAGTTTTAAGCTGTGGCGTGCTTTGAAATAAGTGTTATACAAGGCAGCAAAGAGAGCTCAGCAGAGGAAATGAGCTGTGTCACTGTCTCCTCATGCCTTGAAGCAAACACTGAAATGTTTAAAGTTGCTATAGACTTAAAGCCATAATATTTTACAAACAACAATTACCTGTTTTAATCCAAAAGCTAAGTAGTTTGTGAATTGTTACATTTCCTGACATAATTCTAGCAAAACCAAAACATTAAAGACATGTGCTTCTTAGACTGTAATCTCAGACTGCAGAGGCAGAAGTGGAAGAAATATGGTAAGTCCTTTAAAAAAATCAAATGCACTTTGTAATTAATCATTCTCATGCAAGTATTATGGCCACCAGGCATGGAATAACATTGCATCAATGAACAATCTGTGTCAATATCACCTAACAAAAATCACAGATTCAACAATGTGAAAGGGTCCAAATTTTGATTAAAAGATCCTCTGGTCTTTTAATATCTAACTTCAGACATTGAACTAAATTCACATTTAATTGAGCTTCTTGGGGAGATGTAATGTGAGCTTTTCTGTGGCTTTTTGGAGGATTTAAATCTGGCCTTTCATGTAAGTGCATGACACAGCAATCCCTTACATGGATCAATACCTAACTCAAGGGATACCTGAGGTCCTTAATGAGGTTTTCTGGATAGGAGTTATTATTATTGTTGTTATTACATTCCACTGGCACCAATAATGTGCTGGGTGCGGTCCAGATGTGTGATGGAGACATGATCTTTTTAACAAAGAAATTTCCTTCTGAGGGGACATCTGCTTGATCCAGAAGAAAAAGAGAATGACACTGCACCCTCCCCTGTTAATTCACAGCCAAATTTAAATTGCTCTTCTCTCAGTACTGGTCCTATAGCCTTTTGGTAAGTATTGCAAAAGATCAGAATCTGAAGTTAGGGCTGCTGCCTTGTGGATCTGCTTTGAGACAATGCTGATGGTGTTAGAAGGCACATAAGCACAGTGATAGTTAAAATGTAAGGAATGGGGAATGATGGTGGCAAAACAAAGAGGATGGGAGTTGCTGACTCAGCAGTATGATTGTGAAGGTTCTCAAAGGCAACAAGGAGCAGTTCATGTTTCACTGAAGGGCGAAAGAAAGGATAATTGGATTGGCTGGGGTGATAACCAAAGGAGAATTTAGAAGTTGGATTTTGAACTGACAGGATCTGGAAAAGAAAATTGTGTGGAGAACCACAAAGAGGAATGTCTCAACAGTTTTAAAGGAAGTTGGACAAAATATTAACTAATAAAATGTTAAACCTCATTGAGAATTATGGAAGAACCAGTGAAAAGTTGAGCAAGGGGTGGACTGACAAATACAGATTTGTCTAAGGGTACAAAAAAAAAACCAAAACCACTAAACAGAAAGGAAGATGTGTTGGTAATAAAGGGACACAGAAAAAGCTTTCAGGAAAAATACATTTTCACAGAATCATAGAACCATAGAATCGTAGAATCATTTTGACCACGTTCAGTTGTTTTGCTGGAGACATATAATGCAGAAATAGTTCAAGGGCAAATGAAGACTTGTGTTCAAAGATTAAATCATGATGCTAAACCACAATTAATAGTTAACAGCAGCTGGAAATAAATGAAGAGTGTCATATATCAATAGCTGGAATACACAAAGTGATATCAAATAAATAGGTAGGGAACTTCCTTAGAGATAGTAAAGCCCCTGCAGTCCTGGGGTGCTGGCCAGAGTGGAAGCAGAGAAAAGCTGCAGCTAGGAGACATCCACAGAACACCCTGGGCTCAGCCTGACCAAGCTCTGTGAAACAACCTCAACCTCATCTGCTTTCCTATCAAAACCACAGATGCATTCACTGTCATGATTTCTGAGCATTAATAATTTCATGCAAAGTGATTCATGTGCAGTATCAGCAGACATACGCACAACGATTTGTGTATCAGCAGTGATATGCAAACATCTCTTATTATTTCCCCATTTATTTTGATACAAACTAAATGTACAAGCCGTTCCTGTGACAACTTGTTTGCTTGTGTTCTCATTCAAAACTATTGCCCGAAACAGACTTTGTAGTAGTCCAGTGATCCTAAAGATAGCTTCCTTGGAGAGAAAATAATAGTAATATTAATAAATTATTAAAAAATGAGAAGATAGGGGAAAAATAAGGATAATTAATCTAAATTGGGGCTTATTTTAAAATTATATATGAAAAAATTCTTTTGTTTTTGATTTTCAATATCTATCAGCGGGAAGAGCAACCACCATACAAAGTCAAGCCAGTGCTGACCAGCTGACTGGAGAGACCTTAACATTCTATGAGGAAAAGTCTGTTATGACTTACCTACTTGATTTGAGACAACTGAGCTACTTCTCTGGAGGCAGTATCTCCTGGCTCTGTCAGTGACAGCCTGAATCCTACAACAAGGACATAACAAGAAGACCTGGACTGGATGCTGGATAAACACAGCAGCTGGCTTCTTGGTTATATCTAGGGTAACTGCTAGAGCAAAGTCAAAGTCCTTCCTGTCCCTGCTCCTGGGAAACAGCTCTGTTTCCTGCCTAACACTACATGCAAAAGCAATGTACAGGGTCACAGGCTGGTAGCCTATGGCCAAGTAGGCAAGCAAAGGATGGAGGAAAGGGAACCCAGGAGCTGAAAAGCACTGTTTGAGTGGTTTTTGTATCATTCCCAGTCAAAAACTAGGGCTGATTGATCTCTGGCCCCTAGCGGGGATCTTACAGGCAGTAGGATTTTGCTTTTGGAGATAAGCCTGGTAGGAAGCTGAGGATTGATTTGAGTCAGAACTTGGCTGCCACTGAATTTCATGGCTAACCCTTTTAAGCAGTTTTTAAAGTAAGTGTAGTATAAGCCTAATATAGGTGTTCATTAACTAATAATAAATTGTAATGGAACATCATTGACATCTATATGAGTACTAATCGGATTGACGATCACAGCCATTATAATGAATGCCAAATGGATTCATGATAACGAAACACTACCTCCAGAGTACATTGTTATGCTGAGGATCATTTATGCAGAAAATCCCAAGAAATAACAGGGTAATTTGCCCATCTTTTCCCTTAACCTAGTTGATATGTGTCTCTTCTCCCATCTCCTGGACTACCATCTCACTTGGGAAGAGATATGATGCCCTGGAAACCAGAGGAAAGACTCCATCTGACTTCCTAGGTCCTAGGGAACACAGTATACAAGGCAAAAAACAAAGAACCAAAGAAAGTACAAGTAGCTTGTTTCAATTGCTACTGTCCAAATCAAGCACTTGTAAAGGAAATTTAAAAAAAATGCAATTGTTTAATAGTTTCAAATTAAAGAATACCTAATCTCATTGTTCTTTAAGTTAGTTTGGCATGACATATTTTAGTTAGAGTCATGTTAGAGGAATATGGAAGCCAAAGTTACCATCTCAGACACAAAGTTAACATTTGATTTCTCAAATTGCAAACTGCAGAAAATATGTTAATGATCTGAATGTAAAGAAAAGTTAATGACCTAAAAATTGGTGCATATTCTCTCTGATATTAAAAAAAAAAATGTATTCTCCATATTGCCTGGCTAGTTGATAGAAGGAAATATTCCATCCATTAATAATGAGATCTATCATCTTATTTTTACTGTGAGTTCTAGTACTACACATATCGAACATACAGAAGGCCTGGTCACAGGTTAAGAATGCACTGCCAAGACACTGTAGAAACAGAAGAATTATGACTTCTGTCCTTAAGAATATTTTTGACAGCTGCCTGTAAGTTCATTTGAATGAACAAGAACAGCCATGAAAGTGTTGCTTTTAAAAAATTTCAAATAGAATTTGCTAACACACATTCTAAGTGAGCTTTTCTGTAAAATGAATATCATTGTAATCCATTAATGACTGAGGGTGGGATCAAGTTCACCCAGGTTAGGCACTTAACCTGACTCTAATTTCAAGGCACCCAGTGTACCAATCATCATTAGTAAATGCCTAAATTTCCCTATGAAGTGGAGAAAAGTAGGTGGGCTTTTTCTTCTTACTTAAATGAGCCAAGGCCACAAATAATAATTTTCCACAAAAAGGAAAAGGAGAGGAGAGATCAATATCCATTACTATGTGATAGCAAGGATTTTGTTTGATGCTAATGCACAGATAATCCCAGTAATTTAATTGCTTCTGCATGGTAAGGAAAAGCTAAAAAGGAAATTCCAATGTTTTCTGTCAGCCTGAAATAGAAGTTAGAAGTATGAATCCACATTTCAAACTTTTGATCAGGCTAGTTCTATGCATATAGATCTGACAAAAGGCAAAGGCAGGGTCTACTTCTTCAGCAAATCAAACCAAACACTTTTTTTCTTATTACAGAATTACTTTGTCACTCTTTTTAGGCCACCTGCAAAAGCCTAAATCATAGAATTAAAATATTGCAACAAATAGCTATCAAAATTCTTTTCTGCCATCACTGGGATATTAACAAAGTCTTAAACAGGGGGTTAGAATCTTATCCTACTTTCCAGCCCAGGTTTTCCATAAAGAGTTCATAATTCTCTCTAGTACTCTTACAATCATTCAAGATACAAAGCTTGTCCTTCCCAGCTATTTACTGCTAGAGGAGTCACCTAAAACTTCCCTCCCTTGCCTGAAACCTCCTTTTCAGCTTGCCTATCTCCAGCATGTAGCACTTTAGGCAGTTCTACCATTACAGATATGTCCTTGTTGAACTCATGAGGTTACCACCAGCCTATTCAAAGACTCTTCGTCCTGCAGCAGGTCAGTTCACACCCCAATTTGCTTCTGTATGCAGGCTAGATGAGTGTGCACAGTCTGTTACTCTGTCTCCAGGTCATGGATAAAGACATTAAACAGGACAGGTTCTGGGACAGGTCCCTGAGGAGCTCCACTTGTGCCCTGGTTGCCCCACAGTACAGACTTTTTCATACACCTCATAGTTCATCTCTCTAGATCAGAATGTTCCAATTCAGATACAAGGATGCTGTGGGATACTCTGGTGAAAGTTTTGGTAAAGTGAAGATAGATGGCAGCCATCACTATTCTGTCATCTACACACCTAGTCATTTTATGAAGGCAATCAGGGAAGTTGGAGCTGATTTACCTTTGGTAAATCCATGTGGTCTATTCTCAGTCACCATCTTCTCCTTCATGAGCCTAAAAGTGTTTTCAAAGAGAACTTGATTCACATTTTTTCCAGGGATCAGAATGAGGCTGATTGATTGGTAAACATCAGAAAAAACAAAATCTTCCATCCTCCTTTTCTCGTGAATAAAAATAATAATGATAATAAAATCAGCAGAAATCAAGCAAATGCAGCAGTACACAAGCTGCATTCTTAAAAACAGAGTGAAAAGACCCCATTTCATAGCTTTAGGCTATTTAACCAGCTCTTCTCACTCAGGAAGGTTTCATTAAAAATTATAACCATATTTGTTTATACCTCAGCTTTTTTAACATGCCTACATAAAATACACATCTTCCTGAACAATGGTTCAAACTGAATGCTATGGACTTGATTGTCATTTATGGTAAAGATGTTTTCTTACATATGCTAACACTAACAAAGGGCTTTAAAAGGGATATCAATTTTAGTGTCATGGGAGGCCTTTTTACTTTAACAGGGTCTTCTCAGTAAGTCCTAAAATATTATGATGAGGATACAGTTTGTTTTAGTTTCAATATGTTCACAGTGTCTGTAGCATTATATTTCCATCACCTTAGTGTGTAAGTTCACAGCATTAGGATTCTGCCTCATGATCTGCTATTTAACAATATTTTTGTTTGTATTACTAATTCTGTTGTCACAGTGGAAAATACAGTAGTGGCATTATTTCAAACACAGAAAATTAGGTTTCATTCATCTTAACAAGTGCACCTTGGAGTATTAGAAGAATGGAAAACACAAAGCATGAAATATTCTACTGAGATAATCTATGTCACAAAATTTATAGAATTATTTAATAACAGTGCTCTTGACAATGTCTTTGTAGAATACTGCTGCCTTAAGAGAAATTATAAAAAAACAGCAAAGCCCAAGTATATTTTAATCATGTATATTTTTCATTAAATAATAATATATATCTACTTTTTTAAAAAAACAATGTTGAAGTATCAGGTTTGTGTGTCTAATTCTAAGTCCTTGCATAATCAGCTCCCTGTTTTTTTTCCACAGAACAATTAAGTTTATGAGCATAAAAAGTATTTTCTCACCTTTGAGGAGCTGGTTATGATAAAGATCTTGATTCTCTGTGGAATCAAAGTGTTAGAAAAATTCATGAAAGATCCTTACAACAACTTTAACTTTGACCCTTCAGTATCAGTGTAATATGTCATGGGATATAAAGTTTTCTGTTGACGAAAGACTTAAAGTGTTTCTGTTGAATACGCCTTTGAGGAGGCCTGCAATAGCATGAATTTTCTTCTCCCTCTGCACAACATTACTGTCTTACAAGTCCTCATCACATCCCCTCAGGTTTATTTCCTGTTTTACTTGTCTCAAATAAATTAGTATGAAATAATTTATATTTCTTTTATTCTGTACACGAAGCAACTGTAAAAACCTCTACTCAGAAGTTACATCTGCATGATCAGTTCATCTGCTATACTTACCAGACCCTAGTACTTACCTCATACAACCTAATGGGCAGTAGTGCTTCAGCCCAGAGCTCATAAGACAAAGCACTGGAGACCACAACTAATTCCAAGAAGACAATGGGTACAGACCAGTGTTTAGTCATTTGTAATCTCCTCCCAACTCAGATGTAATACCTGACTGGGAAAGCTTCTAATTAGTTTTAATATAGACTCAGAAACTGAGTTTTAATCAGCCTTAATTATTTCATATTTATTTTACAGTTATGAAACATAAGACTTTTTTTTTTTGCTAAGTTTTTACAGAAGCTAAAAACTGTATAAGCAGGCCAAATGAGTTCTGATGCACCAATGCACGGCTGGTACACTTAAGTGTTAGTTTCCATCTTGAAATACCAGAGCTGAAATGTCACACTTTTTTAGTTTAGAATCTCAGCATGGAATTTCATACTTAAAATATTACTTAAGTCACTTGACACTGACCAAATGTGTCCCCATTAAAATGACATTTCACAAATAATGCCCGATTAAGCAGCAGCAGTAGCTATTTGTTGCTGAAGAGATAAATCAGTTTCCTGGGAAAAGTGCCAGTAGATAGCTTGTATACTTTACTTCCACACTGGATTCTTGATAGATTTGGTGAAGATGTCTTCATGTTAGTATAATAAAAGCCTATTATCAGTTCAAAGGCAGAAAACTGTTTTCATTCATCAAGAAAATAGCAGGTTCGACACTAGTTGCCTTTTTAAGTGAAAGATTGGACATATGCTATGAAAAAATTTCTTGCCATTGCAGAGAAAGATAGCACACTCAAACACATTTTTAAATTTAATTCCACTTCTCAATTCAGTTGTCAAACTCTTTACGGTAAATTACATGGTTACTATTAAAAAGCACACTTTGACTTGTTCCCAAAGTGATTTTTTTTAAAGTTTGAGCAAAATTCCTTCAGCCATTTTGGATTTATGAGAAGATTAAAAAGTAATCCTCATTCCCTCAACTTCTCTGAACAACATAGTAGAAAAAACCTAGTTGTGGCTTTTTTTCTCTCCCTGTAGGCATCAATTCAAAAGTGCCTGAACTACCAAACTTCAGACTTCCATTGTTGTTATTTAACATTAATATTCCTGTCCTATCTAAGGCTAAGTGTCCAATTTGATGAGGCACCAAAAAAAAAAAATACATTAGATGTCAGTCCTGCTTTAAAAAATCACTATGTAACAGGTGAGAGGAATTGAAGAAAATGAATGATGATAATAAGGGTTGTGACACAAGGGAGGCCAAAAAAACATTAGCAACAGGGTCTACTATAGTAGGCATTACTCAGAGCTTACTCTGGGAAATACATAACAAACAAAAAGTTCCTTGCTAAATTTAAAAATAAATAAATAGAATAAAGGTATCAGATATTTTTCTGTTGAAAAATCAAACCAAACAAGCCCAAACAACACAGAAATAAAATTTCTTCCTAATGATTCTGTTGCATAATTTCCTCTACCAGTTAGGTATTATTGTAGTTTGAACCCAGCCAGGCAGCACGTTCACCCACTCAACCCCTCCTTCCTGCCCCCCC
>NDXB01003469.1:0-17665 GCA_002631895.1 Agapornis roseicollis | reverse complement strand
AAAAAAGAATGGAGAAAAATCAAAAAAGGTGTTCTAAAGTTCTGGTTAATAAAAACAGGAAATGAATGATGTATTAAGATGCATTCATTTTGTTTTGACTTAACATTTTCCCTTCCCATTAACTCTTGGTAACAAAGAAAAAGACCCAAGCATGTGGAGTAATGAAGAAAAAACTTTAAAACAATAACAACAACAAACCCAACCTAAGCCAAACAAAACCCAACCTAAATCAAACAAAGCCCAACCCCAAACCCCTCAACTAAACCCCAAACCAGAAGTACTCCAGAACAAGCACATTTTCAATGCAAGCATTCTGCATTATTGTATTTTCAGGGATGCCTGGGGGAGGAAATAGCATATGCTGAAAATAATTCCTTTTCATGAACTATATGGTAAATATTACTCTGCAAGAAACCCCTTTCATGGCAACTTATCAGTGAGGTGCAGACAGGGAGGAGGGGGAAGATGTGAGCCTCAGTAGCTGATTAAATACATGGCTTTTCATTTTTAGCATCATGGACTTCAGGTATAGTATTTATGACACGAATGTAAAAAAACCCAACAAAACCCAAACAAGGGAAAAACCAAATCCTTTTCCACAGGTAGTAAATGTACTGGTTGGTGCAGATCACCAGTTTTCAACACTCCTAACCAACTCTGTTTGTATGGAGCAGCTCTTTGCTCCTACCAATATGAGAACATGTAGAAGGCTGAAGAGGAAACAAAAGTTAAACCAAACCATTTAAAAACACAGTACTGTGACAGATTTTATTTCATTTTTCTCAGTGCTACATGCTTACTACCACTAGGAACAGACATGCCTTTTTTTTTCCTTTTTTCTTTCTTTAAACCTATATTAAATGTTGACCTAAAGCTTGCTGTGCCTTGGAAATCTGGCTCAGGAGTTAACTGACTGAATTTTTATTTAAATAGATAAGCACTTATTTCTGAAAATGAGACAAATACAGGTGAACAGGAAAATTAAATTACAAATTCAGTTCATACAAATATCTCTTATTCTAAGCACTAACTTGTGTTATGCTGAGATCTTAAAAAATTCTTAAAATACTTATGAAACATTATTTACAAATTATATAAATAAATCCTAGGTCACTTTTAAATTAACCAATACAACAAAAAAGTCACCTTTTTGTACTGCGTGTACTAAAAACGTTCTTGTTTATTGATCATAACCCAGCTTGCAGTATAAAACATTTGTTCACTTACATCAAAATGGGTTCAAATAGAAGGAAGGAAGGTATTGGTTTCAAAAGAAAACAAAACAATATTATAAATGCTTAAAATCAATGAGTCTTCTTAATGTTTTTTTCTGCACAGTCGACAGTCATTTTTAGAAGTCCCTTCTACGGTATTTGTCTTGTGAACAGGTCATCTCAAAATAGCAGAGACATAGTTTTAGCAAAGGGAAAATACTCAGGACATTGCTCACATTTCACAAAGATCTTTCACCAGGAGGGAGACAACAGAGAATGGAATGTCAGTGGCCAGCACAAGCCTTTACAACATTTAACTTAAAAGACAGCATTTATAGAACTAATCACAGACTATACACATCCTGCACTAAACAGCAATCAAAAGGACTGGAAAATATACATTTAGGAAAACAAGAAACCAATGGTTTTCCATTACCTTTGATAAAATGAATGCTTTTCTCTTTGTCTTTTGTTTTAAAACCAGCATCGACACCACCAACAACTACAACTACTTTTTCCTTTAACATAATATATGCCAGATAATTACCACATGTGAAAAATGTACAATAAAAGGAGAGAAACCACTGAATTTCCTATGCAGACACATGAAAATATAAAGCCGTACAGATTCCAAAGTGCCAAGAATACTAAATTCAAGTGATGATGGTTTATAGCATGTAGAAAAGAAACTAAATGAAACTTGCTCTATGGGTTGCTGAGCCCTTCAGCTGTATCTTCAGTTTCCCCTTTGGCTGCTTTGGTGAGAATTTCCATCCATTTCATCTGCAGTTCTTCATCTTCCGCACTGAAATATAAAGTTTGCTGGGACTGGCAAAGCTTAAAGATATGCTTTACTTCAAACTTCTCACCAGAACCTGGTAAACTGACTTCATATCCAGGCAGAGGAATAGGACGTGGGCTCCGTCCATCCTAAAGAAGAGAACAAATGTAAAAACTCAGCGACAAATGATACTTGAAACGGGAGGAGCGGAGGTCTGCTGTGGAGGAATGGAAGATTCCCTCCCAGTGGGATTAACAAAAAGCCTATTTCAAACAGTTCCAAGCTTGCTCTGCAGTAGTAAAATGTGGCTGGAGATGTGTTACACCCTGTTACACCCGGGGTACGGTCACCAGGCACAGCAACTACACCACAGCTCCCCCGGCACCGGAGCATCCCAGTATGTGCCGGCAGCAGACACACAGCAACCCCGCCCGTGCAGAGCCTGCACAGCCAGCACGCAAACACCTCAACCAGCACAAGAATGCAGCTCCAGAGCTATGGACGTCAGCTCCTCAGCCAGGAATGCAGCACACAACACAGAGAAGTGACTATATTAACTGCTTACCTTTGAACAACAAAAGGCAAAGAGTTACTGGTGCTGTAGTCTTATTTAACAAGTTCCTTTTCACAGCAGGAATATAGATCCAGCAGTGGCATGGCTGGGGCTTCTCCTCATACAATTTCATGGACAACTACTGCACACTCTTTTACGAAAAACCCCCTTGCATTAGGTGCAGGCAATTGGATCCAGCTGAGAACAGGTCAGCATGGTCCCTTTTGAACTTCAAGCGACATTTGTAGGATTGGTTAAAAGGAGACAAGCAGAGTGGGGCACTGAGAGACATAAACAACACCACCAGGGAAGAGACTGAAATAAAAGAAAATTTCAGTTTTTAAATAAATTGGTGACTCTTCTCAAAAAGGTCTTGGATTAATTACGCTGCTTTTCAGAGCTGTCAGGGGAGCTGGAGCGCAGATTCTTGAACATCCCTTCAAGGCCAAATTAACTCAAAGACCTAATCCAACAGTCAGATCTTGAGCATCAGCCAACTCTTCTAAGCTCTCAGGAAAGGTGTACTTCAGCAAGGCAAGACTATGCCATCACCAAGTAACTCATTTCAACTGATGCCAGCAACGCACTTTCAAAGGTGGGTCCCCAAACTGAGCTATAAACCACGCAAGCATCAAGTATCTGTAAGAAGCTGCTGCCTCTTGTAGCAGCTATTTGTGTAGCAGCCTCACACCAAAGTTAACAAGGTATCCCACAGACAGCTGGTAAAGTGGTTCTTTTGTCACCCCATATGGACCGCAGATGACTTGGCAAATCTGGAAGGGGACCACGGCTCTGAGAACAATGGCAAACAAAAAAAGAAAAACTTCTTTTCTAACCCTCAGACTGAAGCAATTCAAGTTTCAGAACTGCTCCCATCAGTGCAAACACACACATTAACCAAAGGAAAAAAAACTACGCAGTAAAAAATGTGTCTACATACTTTATTAAATCAATACAGGCTTCCTTCTTGCTGTTATGCAAAAAATGCCAGATCCAGTCTCTTGAAGACCAGGCACTATTAAAGGAGATTTACTGCAGCTTTAGGTCAAACACTGAAGAATTCAGCTCCTATTTGAGCGTAAGCAGTTTTCTTACAAGCAGCATACAATCTCTAGATCCTGACACCACAGCTGTCAGTATGAGCAGAGAGGTCTGCACATGCAGGGGTTCAAACAGACCTGCATACATGGCAGTGCTAAAGCAAAGAAGCATGGAACTCATGAACACAAAATGCACAAGAGCACATGCAAGCTCAACCACGCCTGCTTCACTGAAATTGCTTTAGGAAAACAGGCACTAGGACTTGCCACATGTAAAGCTGGAGGTTGTCTATGACAATGGAAAATGATACTGTTTGTAGCCAAGAAGTGCAGTGTAAGAGCAAACTGATGTTTGAACTGTACATGTTACACCTACCCAACATGTGCAGACACAGGCAAATTAAGCAGCCTGCCTTTGGTCTTGCTTCCTCCCTTTTCTTAATATGATGCCTTTGCGACTTTCTGTGTACCTGCCTGATCCAAAAGGAAGGGATTTCAATTATCTCTGCACAGCTGTGCTACTGACAGATAAAGGCAAAGCACAGCCCCACACCACACACTCAGACCAGATCTCAGCACCATGAGTATCTCTGGATTCCCTCTATTCCACTGAGTCCTTCCCCTCCTACCTGGAGGCCAGCAAATACAGGGGTAATTCTGCACACACAAGGAATTCAGGACCTACACTGAGCAATTCAGTAGGATTTACAGGCCTTATAGAGGGACAAACTTAACATTCCGTTTTAAGAGCGTACTGGATTTGGCTGGCTTAATTGGGGTGTTTTGTTACCTTTTTTTTTATATTTGTGCATGCAGTATACTAGGGTTGCATGGTATCCGTATCCTGTGACACCAAAACCCCCAGTCCTGAGGAGAGCTTTGCTTTAGTGTTGATTTCATTCCTTTTCCTGAGATAGTGGCTGACATACAAAAATTCACTGGATGTGTAACACTGTCAGTAATCACAAGCATTGTGCAGTCATCATGACTCTAAGCAGTGCCATGTAATGGGTTATTTATCTAGTTAATCATAGCCGTATTTATTTATTGCTCTATTATAGCCATTACAACACACAGAGGCAGGTTTATTTCATGCTCCCTTCAATAGAGACATGCCTCCTGCACTGCACAACCCTCTGCAACATATGAGCTGTCTCACACAAATACACTGAACAAGTTACCCACTGAAGGACCATCTTCCCCTCCTACTTAGAAAAGGCTTAGAAAATCCCTCTTTTTTAATCCAAATTCCACTCTCTACACGCTTACGATCTAATCCCAACTTCAGACACATGTGATACAATATTCACCTTAGAAAAGATATTTTGGAAAGTCGCTAGTCCCTAGCCTGACATTAAACTCACTGAACAGACCATGAAAAACCACTGGATTTAACAATTAACAATGAGGAACCATCAAATTAACAGCACCACAATGGAGAGCCAGATTTCAGTAGTGGTTAGGAGAGTACCAGAGATGCTAGAGACAGGCAGGCTTCAGAGACAGCTCAAGAGGAAGCTTTGGGCACCCTTTGGGCAGCAGACCCTCACAAGGCCAGCAGTGCCTAGGTATCAGAAACTCCACAGGTCTAGCTTACCTAGATACTGGCAATAGCAAAATCAGGTGTGAGCAACCTGGTCTAGTGCAAGGTGTCCCTGCCCATGGCAGGGGGCTGGAACTGGTTGACCTTTAAAGTCCAGCCTGAACCTGTCTGTGCTTTTGTGATACAATGGTGTGCCATGAAGCAAAGCTCTGCAGAACCCTGAAAAAGGTGAGGCTGGGTTTTGTGCAGGTCCAATGAAAGCTTCACCTAAACAGGGTCAACAGACAAGCCCAAAAAATACTTCTCTAAAACCCTCAGCTCAACTTCAAACTCAGCTACTCCCATATTTTCTAGGAGTAAATCACATTTACATGATTTACATGATGAAGAAAAGTTTTTTCTTCAGAAAGCAGTTTTCTCTCGGATCCAACTTAGTGACTATTACATACACTAGCTCTCACTAGTACAGATTTACTCTCCATATTTCTCCAAAATTCATTGCTTTTCTAGCTATCTGGGACTCCCTAATTCTTCATTTCTCCATCAGGTGTGGGTTAATGCCAGAGCTGTGGTGGCAGTTGCACACTTTACAAGGCCAGTGGGGGCAGAAGCTCCAGGTTCTCTCCAAGGCTCCTTCCAGAGCTCTTGGAAAGACAGACCAATGTCTGTAACAACCCTGATCATTAAGCTTGAGGTAGTCTTTGCTTATAAGTAAACTTTCATAATTCTCCAACATCTAAAAAGCAGCTGCATAAGCTCTGTTCAGTCTGAGGACAGATAAAATTGGTATGATTTCCATATCTAAATAAGCTGTGAATTTTATCCTTATTGCCTTATGCAAGACTTACTTGAACTGTGAACGCTCAACAGATTAATTAATTCTGCTGGAACAAGGATCTAAAGCAGAAGAGCAGTTTTCTTGCTATTTTAAAGCCTGTGAGTTGTATTTCCCTCTGCACATCTTCAGTGTGAGGGCTGGGAGCGCAGAGGACAAAGGCTGTCAGGGCTTTCACTGCATCAGAAGCTCCAGATTCACTTTGGTTTACTCCCTCCTCCCAAGAAGCAGCTATTCTTTCTGTTGTTTTGAAGAGCAATCCCCCAACTTCCCAATTCCTGCAGCCATGCTTCACTTTGCTTGTGTTTGAAGACCTTTTTGGTAACATTATTCCCAAGAAGCCCCTCTTCTTTAGGCACTGAAACTTTTATGCTTATTTGCAGGCCTGAAGAGGTCTGTGAGATGCTTTGGGGTGGTTTTACAAAATAAAGCAATGCCTGGGTAAGTAACATTCAAGCATGTGAGTGTTTCCCGCTGACTGCAGACACAGGCACCAGGAAAGAAGCTCTAGAAGAGATTTTTCTCAGAATTCCAGTGTTTACACTGGAAACATTAACTTGGGTTAATTATTAACTTGGGTTAATACCAAAGAATGCGATTTGTTTTGTAATTTTTTCCTTCAGGTGGATACAAATGGAAAAAAAGTATATGAGTGGGAATAGTAAGCCCTTAAAGATGGAATTCATTTTTGTTCCTTAAGAGTCTCAGCCTGCAACTGCTGATTCCTGATAATAAATCTTGGCTTAGTCATTGGTAAATCAACCTTGTCCTGTATGCTTTTTCCCCTGTTTTACTGGGAGATGTATCTCACACCTAAAATAGTTGAGGACACTACCCACTAAATTTGACTGTCATGAAATTAACAATCGGTGTCAAAGGCACCCTTTCCCCCTAAAAAATAGGATCTTACTAATAATATCAACAGAGGCTCAAGACCAAATTTGGCAGTACATGCAACAAAGAACATAGTATCTAAAGCACAGAAGCTCCTACAGCTTCCAACCCTGACTTTTCACAATTGTCAGGAGGGGGTGTCTGGAGAACTAAGCATCATTCTGTTGTGCACTAAATGCAGCTGATGTATATCCCATGGGTTATAATTTGTACTGTCCTGCAACAACTGATTGGGCACTAGGAGAAATTATTTTCCAAGGTCAAACCATGTAAGAAACTTTTCTTCCTCTCAGTTCCTCCTTCCAGTGATCTCTTAGATGGCATACATTGCTCCTGAGTGAGGAAGGCCAAAAAGTTAGACTTCTTCCCTCTTACTTCCACTCATCTTCCTCAAGCTTGCTTCTGTGTGAGACACTCTTGTCTTGATTTGTATGGGATATATGGCTTCTGCTGGTCTGCTGTTGAGACACAGCTTTCACACCACTTGAAAAGTTTTTCAGTGAAGCCATTCTCTTTGCTTTGCTTTTTAAACCTTTTTTCCTTTCTCCAGACTCTGACTCCAGCGAGATCTGAAGATTGGGTTTGATGCATTCATCTCAGTGCTCTGTCTGAAGCCGTTTGCTTCTTCAGCTGGTAATTTCAGTCATGCATCTCCTGTTTAGCAGGAGAGAAGCCAGGCAATCCATAGCCTGCAGGATGAATTGGAAGCTTACCCAGTGTGGGGTGTGAATCCCAGATGAAGCCAAGTGGGCTGTGTCTGGGGCTCCACATTTAAGACACTTCTAGCACTATGCATAAAACATTACACATGCTTATTTAAAACCAGAGGTGCTCTTGCTGACAAGCAGCAAAACTAGTGCACTTTTAAAGATGTATTCTTCTTGATGAACATTTACTACAGGACAAGCTTTACACTGAATAACTGTACAAAATAATGAGTAATATTTAGCTCCCAGACTGTTCCTTGCTACAGCCATTCAAACTGATGCTAACAAAAAAGAAACCCTTCACATCATGACTACTACAGCAGATTAGGCTGAATTCAGACCTGTTTCTTCTTCCATCCCACCCAGGAGATGAAACAAAACTCTATACAAAAGAGTCAAACACCAAATATAAAATTGGGTATGCTATTCAGCATTGTCATTCTTTACCTTCAGCACTAAGGAAGCATGACTGATATTTCTATTTTGGATAGTCTATCTCAGATACAGATATTTCTCTCCCTTGACTTTCATCACACACAAATGCTAGTTAGCTTCAACACCACACTTTAAAAACCAGAACCCACTCATTACAGTGATTATTTCAAGTAAAGATAAATTCCATGATGCTCTGACAAGGAGCTTTACCAAACACAATCAATTTTTGAGGCTGAACAACATTTACATTTCCAGGAAACCTTCCACCCTCTGAACCTTGAACTAGGTTTAAAAACCAGAAAACCTTGAACCAGCAATTGCAATATTCAGACTGCTTTGCAGCTCTATACATCTTACCAGGAAGGGCTTTCCCTAATAAAACCTTTGAACACACCTGTCAGAAACCTCTAAAATGCCCCAAAACACAATCACATTAACCTTATTTTGTCCTTTTTGGTCAAAAACTTGAGAAGAAAAGCAATGAGCTTAAACATTTGCTCATAACATAGCAGCAGTAACTGCAGATAGCAAAGATCTGGAATCTCTGAGGCTTTGAGCCATATATTCAGAATACCAAGTTCATTTTTGTTGTTGAAACCAAGCCAAACCCTTTGACCTATTTCCCAGCTTGACATATTTAAACTTAATTTTTTTTTCTTTTTTCTTTTTGCTCTATGTTATCCATGAATGCCATTTTACCTGACTACTTCCTTGCAGGTACAGAACAAGAGGTTCGGTCTTGGGGATGGTCACCCACATTTTGTACCAAGTCTTCCCTTTTTCAAGGAACTGGAGGTAGCTGCTGAAGAGGCTGTTTTCAGCTGCCAAGATGCTTTGCTTCTGGAGAAAAGGGGAAGAAAAAAAAAGAGAAAAAAAAGAGAAAAGAAGAGAACTGTTTGTTTCCATTGATGCTTACGTGGGCAAAATGCTTCAAGTATTAAGTATAAAGCATACTTAATTTAAGTTGTTCAGAGTCAAATACTACTGTAGGGCAAATGCTGGGTAGCACATCAATGAATACAAGCTTAATCATTATTATATATTACCAAGAAACTGCACAATTCCATGTAAAAGAGGCAGATGTTGAACTAATGTTCCCAGTAGACACAAAGTCAAATTCCACCTCCACCAAGTACACGGGGAATGGTAATGAAGATGATGCAGCTACTTTCTGGATTAGCAAAGCAGGCTGGGGGATGAATTCATACTAATGCAAAAGGTGTATTAACAGACACTGTTGTGCTTGGATGCAGAGAGACGGGCGCCAAATCAGAGCACTAGGGCAAAGAGAGATTGAAAGGGGTTTTTGTCTTCTGACAGGAAGAAAAACAAAATTCCTGCTCACATTAGACTTTGCACAGACATCTTCTGGGGATTCCTGGCGTATGATAATAACGTCTGTAAAGTGGTAATCTCCTCAGCTGCCATTAAGCTTGTTAAGAAAGTTTAATGTAAATAGGAGGGAAAGGAAAATTCCAGCTCGGATCTTTTTTCTTTATACACTCACTTTCTTACATTTTACCTGCTCCTTTGAAGACTGAGCAGAAGGCTAGAAGCCTCAGCATATGACAGCAAAATTACTCTTTTCCTAGGGTTTTTACAACATTTTGCTATAATCTGCTTTCTAGAGTCAAGTCACAAGTCATATTTTCCTGGTTTGCTTTTTGGGCTTTCAGGTTAACAGAGCTCTTGGCTGGGTTAGCTGCAGGTTTTCACTTTTCAGGCAAACAGCTCTGTTGAAACAGTGCTACAAGGTTTATCAGGAGATATCACAGACTATAGTATGAGCATATTAAGTGCTCATCATCTATAGGCATAGCTTATGTATCTGTATATAATGCAGTATCTATCTGAAGATTTTAATGGATCCAGAATCTCGTCAGTGCTCTGCAGACACGGCAGTTCAAGAAAGGGCAATGTGCATTCGTAACTCTACCCCACTTGGTATTTCTGAGATTCTGGATGTGTTTGAGTACAAAATACCTGAGCAGCAGGATTCACTCTGGTGCAATTTTACCTGCGTAGGTATATTTAGTAGCCTGGAAAGAAATATGACATGCTGGGAAGCAGTGGGGCAGGGTCTAAGTAGATTATTTGAAAAAGCATTTGCAACAGGAGCTCTGGATATGCACTGGCAGGTTTCCATTTCCTGCTCAGTCTAGCCATATTCCATGTAGTTTGGTTCTGCTAAGAAATATAACAGTCTAGGAGCAGTGTAATGGCTCTGAGGGGTGGCTTCCAGAAAGATATTTTCCAAGATAAGATGTTTTTCAGTATAGACTACAACTGTTCCCCAGTTCTCCATGCATGTTCAAAGCACGATGGTGCACATCACCATAGCAGAGGGAATGATGGTTTCCAATGAAGTTAAATTCTCAGTGTGTCAGTGTCTCTTTCAGGAGCCCAATGTCCCTGTGGGTCCACTTCCAATTGAGGTGAATATCCTCTTTTATATACGCAGTGACTTCTGGCTGTATTTCACAGGTAAAATAAAAACCTTTTTCTTAAGGTGGCCCATGAAAAACGTGGCATGTAATGGTACTCACAGCTCTACTTGTAGTCTAAAATGGGCATTGGTAAGAGAAGGTTCAGTTGTTGTGGGTGAGGATAAAACAAAGCAGTTTGCCAACATGTTTCTGTTCCTGTAAAAAATATGGGTAGGATGTGCTGCTACCATGGTGTAAAGCTTGGTGACTTCTGTGGCAACTGTGAAACAGTAGTTCACATAGTATATAATTTGTGGAAGTCACATCTTGAAGAAAAGAGTCTGCATTACAGCACGTTTGAGAAAGTTTCAGCAAATCCTGATGGTCTTTCAAAAGGGTACCATGCTTTTACATAAGCAACTAAGGCAAAATTCATGTCAATGAGATTCTGACAGGATGTGAAATAAGGAGTGCATAAGTATCTTCTAGATGAAGTTAAAAGCGAAAAAAACAAGCCTTATTTTGCCAACAGCTACTGAGCACAACCCAGGATTTGAAATGCACCATAAGAAAAAAAGAAAGCCAGAAGTTTTTCTTCTTATGTTTTTCACTTTGAAATCTGAAGCTCAGCTGCAGCACCTGTTTGCAACTCCCTCTGAACAGCAGCCTCCCATGAACTCCTGCCATTTGCAAACAGCAGTTAGGCTGTGTCACATTCAATGTAAGTTAGAGACTAAAGGGTCAAATACCATGGTGGGGGAAAAAGATAATCAAACAACTTTATTTCAAACAAGACTCAAGCAGCTGGCACACCCTAATTTTCTTAGCTGAATTCTGTACCTCTGCAGCTAGTCTTTTCTTGTGTTCTCCCACTGCTTCCACTCCAGGGCTGCAAGGGCTTGCTGGTAACTGCAGAAAACACTCTTTACACACTCGATTATGACGGTTGTTATCTGCAAGTGGTTTAAACTCTGAGCATTTTGCGCAGATCACCTGCATCAGAAAGATGGTGCTCTATTACGAATCATCAAAACACAAAGAAAGTGACTTGCAGAACGGTTGTCATTAAAGCAAAATCCAGAACACTAATATAAGCATCAGAGAGACCAATCGAATATTTACTTTATCTACCTCCATTAATAATTAACAGCTTTGTTATCCCATGCTGTGTGCCAATATATCTAATTAAAGAAAACACATGCCTTTTGGGAAATACTTCATGATTAACATCATGCAAGTTTGTTTTTCTTTTCCTATAAGCCTTCAGAAGTCCAAAATGGCTTAGGCTTACAAAGGAATTTGTGCTTTTGAATGCCAATCATTGGTCTAGGAAGGACTGATTCTGAGAGTAAAGGTGGCTGATACTTCACAAATTAACTTTAATTTGAATGCCATTGCCACATAACTAAACATGGCACAACCAACCACTGTTGAACAGCAGATTATTAACAATGCAACTCTTGTTATCTCTCTGGCCATGAGGGAGACTAATATTTGCAATGCAACAATTTAAACTTCCATAAATGTATTTCATGCTTTTAGCAATCATTCATAAAACAAACTGAGAAGGTTGAAAATCCCACCCCCAGTGCAAAAAAGTGTCTCCTCCACAGCAATTTTATTCCAGTTGCTGGAACTGGGGTTTCTTTAAGGATCTTAATTACACACTTAGGTTTCTCTCCAGCTGAAATTTTTTCTGCAGTTCAAATGATTAGTGGTATTTAAGTAACACTATTCTGTACTAGTTGCATTAGAAACACTGAACACGGTAGGCAGGTTTCAAGTCATATTTACAGCAATCAATCTCATTTTGGCTGTGGTGATTTGCAGAGAAAAACCCCCAGGAATTAAGCTGTTAGTGAATGGCACTGGGGAAGGGTGGCCTTCAGTAACCTGGCTTTGAATCTCCAGGACTGGTTTCTTTATGGCTTTTCAAGCAGGAAAAACAACTTTGGCACAAGCAATTCTTGACAGCTCTGCTTCAGGGGAAAGACGATCCCACCTATCTTTAATATTGTATGCTCACTGTTCATCCAAGAAAGAGCTGCTTTATGAAGTAAGGCTGTCAGGCAGCCATTCTGTCTCTGCACATGAAATACAGGGGACAGCTCCCTCCTCAGATACCGACATCCCCAGGGAGCACTACCTGTCCTGTTATCCACCGAGGCACTGTATTTGCCTTTAAACCAGCACAGACTATGGCCTTGCCCCAGAGTTTTGCTCTTTTTTTTCCCCCTGATTCCAGGGAGTAAAACAAGTGGAAAGATCTGCTGTCAATGACCTGCCACAAACCAGAACATCGTGTAGTTCCTGCATGGGAAAACATCAACAAATCTTTTCAACAGTCCCAGTAGAGGAATCTAAAGAGCTTAGTGCATCCTGATACTTACTGCCCCACACTGCTTACAGTGGTGCCGCCTTTTAGTGATGGAGTTGAAGCTTTCGCTGCAGCTCTTGCAAGCCTGTTTCTCCTTGTCTCGCTTGGATTTGGAAGATTTCCTACAGGAATCACTCTGAAATGAAAAGTACAATTCTGTGACTTTTTTCATTTCCTTTTAAAGATCACAGAGCTCTCCTGCTAACCAGGAGCCCTGTGGGATTCACACCTTTTTAGGGAAGAATTCCCATCAGCTCTGCTGGTGGTGTGAGGTGGGTGGATGGCCCAGCCACTGGGTGGTTCTGGAGTGTCATTATGTGATCTCAGGTTGCTAAAGCCATATCCTTCTCTGCCCGCCTGTGCCCTTCCTGCCACTGAGTGACTTCATCTCACTGCCCTCTGGTAAGGAAGAAGAGGAACTGGCAACCTGACCTGGTTGAATATGTCCCTGCTTATTACAGGGATGACTGGATGAGCTTTGAAAGTCCCTTCCAACCCAAACTATTCTGTGATTCTATGTAGGCTTCTCAGGAGCAGCTTTCCTTCCAGCACTCAACTCTTCCCCCCCCCCACTGCAACATGACTTAGTTAAGCAAGGTAAATGCTGTTGACCTAGTGAGTGTGTTGTACTCTTCTGTTCATGGGGAGGAAATGTGAAGTTTTGGGGGAAAATGACTTGATTGAAGAAGTGAATGGTGCTGACAGTGGATTTCTGCACCATCTGACTTCAAATGCTGAAATAAGGAGTTTCTTTAGGCTCTTTCCCAGCCTATGATGAACTATAAAGCTACTCAGGAGAACATGGACACCCATACCAGGGACCTACTATCAATTGCTCTGGGCGGCAGATGCTTTCTATCATCTGTCTAGATAACCAAGCAAGTTCAGCCTCTTAAGCTAAGCACCTAAGCTAGTACACAAAGTCACTCAAGAGAATCACACAGTGTTTTGGGTTGAAAGGGACCTTAAAGCTCACCTAGTTCCAACCCCTGCCACAGGCAGGGACCCCGTCCACTGGAGAAGCTTGCTCCAAGCCCCTGTGTCCAACCTGGCCTTGAACACTGCCAGGGATGGGGCAGCCACAGCTTCTCTGGGCCATCACCCTGTGCCAGCGCCTCAGCACCCTCCCAGGGAACAGCTTCTGCCTCAGAGCTCAGCTCAGTCTGCCCTGTTCTGGCAGGTTCAAGCCATTCCCTTGGCCTGTCCCTACAGGCCCTTGTCCCAAGCCCCTCTCCAGGTTCCCTGCAGCCCCTTTAGGCACTGGAGCTGCTCTCAGGTCTCTCCTTCAGGAGCCTTCTCTCCCCCAGGCTGCCTCAGCCCAGCTCTCTCAGCCTGGCTCCAGAGCAGAGGTGTAATTAAACTCAATTGTACAATTTTCTGATAAACTGAAGACCATGAACAGCACAATGTGCCATTCACAAAAATACAGTTTCACAGAAAACTTCAAGCAGACCACCTGTTTTTTTCTCTTTTGTTAAATAAGTAAGTATCATTCCTCCTTCCTAGTCAGGATGCCTGTGTGCAAGGGAACAGGAAGCCCAGGGTACCCCCAGCCGGGCAGTGTCTGCTTGGAGACACATGCCCCAAAGTTGTGGCTGCATCATGTTCCTCTGGCACAACTCCTTCATGAGAAGAGGTTTGGTAACTTCATTTTTGCTTGCTTGGCATGCTCATTTAACACAGTACTGGGAAAAGAAACATTTCTCTAAGTCAAAAGAGAAGCAATATTTTACAGTTTTTCTGAAGATCAACCAGGTGAGGACAGGCCCTTTGTTACAAAGATTCTGGACTCCTTGACAACCCCCCCTTCCCTCTAAAGTACATACTAAGTCACAGCTTAAATCCACTTGAGAGAGAACAATTTGCTCAGCAAATTTCCCCTTCTTCAAAGCTTTTCTTTAACACAGGATGTGGGCACGCGGGGGTGTGAGGAAAGGCAGCAGCAATTAAACTGAGCAGAGGTTGGTGGCACCAGCATCAGGGAAATCTTGCCACTCACTCTAAACTCTCACCTCAGTGGTTACAATTAACCTGCAGAAGTCACTAAAACAGGCTTTCAGGCCAATTAACAAAAATAGAATACCAGTTTTAAAAGCTGCCACCTCAATCCCCTCTTTCAGCCTCCCTAGGTACAGCGGAAAGCTGACTGGTTTTTAGCAGAGCTGCTGAAAGCACCCTGGCTTGTAATGGCATTACACACCAAACCCACACTAATACTTCTAATTGGATTGGCACTCTTAATTTTCATTATCTTTTCTACAGCTGCAATAGCAATGTTTCAAACTTGTATACAAGTACATAGGATACACTGGAATCCAGCATGGGAAAGCACAGCCAGAACGATTTGTTCAGAGGTGTCCCTGCCTATGGCAGGGGGGTTGGAACTAGATCTTAAGGTCCCTTCCAACCCAAACTATTCTATGATTCAGGAAAATCACCACAGCCCCATACACGCACACACTAACTGCTCAGCAAACCAGAATTCTACAAATCTGAGCCTTCCCCCCACAAAAGCAGAGTGCAGATTTTCACTTCTCTTCTGAAGAACCAGATGTAACCAGTCCCACTGGAATTACACTAACTGAACAATGCCTCCAATGAATCACCCCCACAAATGTTCCTCTCAGGATCTAACAGACTCCTCCAAAGCAGGCATGTAATTAAGGCAATGCAAAAAGCTTTTACTGATCAGCAGCAACCTACAGAGTAACTTTGTTATTTATATCATATATATAGGCTAAAGTCAGCCATTTCTCACTTTGATTTTTATACTAATGCTATTAATTGTTTTAGAAGACTGATTTTCCTTCCACTGGCTAGGGATGGGTTCCTCTTTAGTTCTTAGATCAGAGCATTTCCTCACTGGTTGACCTATTTTTAATCTCCTTACTAGAATTTGCATATAGCACAACAAGTCATTTGATTCTGATGGTAACATCATCACTAGTGTTACTGGAATGGCAAGGGAGTAAATGAAGGCACCATTTAGGCTTGTGAGATGTAACTGGAAGATAATGCTGGTAAATCCTAAACAAAACCAGTTTTTTGCTTTCAATTGATACCTACATGTGCCTGCACAGGAAAAATGCTGAAGTTCCTCTCACATGAACTGAATGTACTGCTTCATGTAGAAACTGGTTAATTTTTTGTACTTCAACAGGAATATCCACCATCACCCACATAAATGTTTCTTTAATACAGGTAAGACTCCAGTTGAATACTTCCTCTAATGGAACTCGCATTTGACTTCCTCCTCAATGTGAAACAGCCTAGACAGTGTTCACTAGCACAAATACACAACCCATATATTTAACAAAGGAAAGACAGCAGAAAGGGTATTATATTGGCCAAGATTTGTTACAAGTTACACATGAGCTTTTCTTTCAGAGCACTGTATTTTAACTTGTGCTGTAGCATACAATAAGCATTTAATACTAACTTCATTAATCAAAAAAGGCCCTGTATAAAGAGGCCTTTAGCATTTGATGAATAGTAGAAATGTTTCATGACATTTCTCAACATTATGAGAATACAGTGAGAACACAAGAGGTTGGACAAAGCCTTGTGTGGCATGGTTTAGTGTGGGGTGTCCTGGCTTACGGCAGGGGGGTTGGAACTGGATGCTTAAGGTCCTTTCCAACCCTAACTATTCTATGATTCTATGAAACATTGCTATTGCAGCTGTAGAAAAGAGAATAAAAACATATCTTCTTTATTACTTGGCAAATTCCAATGAGCAATTACATAAGAATGACTTACTCAGTATTATACTATTTAACTGTTGACACTGGGAAAGAATTAAGCAGTCCTTAGCTTTCCATCCCTATGAAACCATGGGACCCTGCTGCACAGGCAGCCGCCTAATCGCACCCAGCAGCGGCTCAGGTTGACCTTGCCACATACTCTACCTATCACCATCTGGAAAGAGAGACTTTTGTAGAAAACAAGGACATGCACTGTCATTTACAAACCTTGTTCATCAAAGATAAACGTAACAGTCACTTGGCATCTGGGTCCTTTATTACACAAGTTACAGTATTTACTGTTGATATATGTTAAGAGGGAAGTACAAAGCTGCCCTATCTTCAATTACCTTAATACTAATGCACTTGAAACTTTCTTCCTGTACCCAGCTCTGTTCTGAACCTGGTGAACCTGACTTGAAAAAACACTTGCATAAAGTCAAGTTCAGAGGCAGGATCTACAATAACTTCTTTCAGACTGGGTTGTTTCGACCACTATTGTGCTTTTACCCTACAGCTGCATTTAACTCTCTAAATCTTGACAATTTCCTCCAACTTTAAAATTTTGGTGGAAGAAAAGTATACACCTCTATGAGAAGTACAACTCCTACCTAGACCTAAGTGACTGCAAGGTGAAGGCCTGTGGTTGGCTTGCTCAGTGAAACACTGAAGCCTTCATTTGCTTCTGAAAAGGGGGAAAGAAACACCGAAGGGCTGGAAGAAAAAGCAAGAAAAGCAGTGGGCTCAGGAGACTGCTGTTCTGTGGTTTATGACTTGCTTTGTATTTCATCCTGTCTGGGACAGGAAGTAGAAATGAGGCCTCGATGCTGTACATGCAATATAGACACACTGAGAGATACTTCTGTAGGCAGATGTATGAGAAACAAAAGCATTTCAAATATTTTTCTTCTCATTATGCTTATACTACTGTGTAGTTTCCATTTACAAATTACATATGTGGAGACACCCGCAATGGGGCAGAAAATTACCAGATGTTTCTGGAAATCAGGGAACCATGGAGTGGTTTGTGTTGGAAGGGACATTAAGGCTCATTCAGCTCCAACCCCTGCCATGGGCAGGGACCCCTTCCATGGGCAGGGACCCCTTCCACTGGAGC
>NDXB01003468.1:3817-22028 GCA_002631895.1 Agapornis roseicollis | reverse complement strand
ACTTGTTCCAACAGCTCCATGTTCTTTTTATGTTGAGGACACCAGAACTGCACACAGTACTCCCAAGTGAGGTCTCATGAGAGTAGAGTATCAAGGGGATGCACATCCATCTGTCTCATGCTGAAGGCCTGGCTATGGGGAGTAGTTCCACTTCCACAGCAAAGCTTGCTGTTGGTAATTAAAGATTCAGATATATAGATAAAGGCATATTCAGAGATGAAAGATGGCAGTAAACAAGTTATTTGAGGAATGTTTCAACGTGTTGCCCTCCTCCACGTTCAGGATTTCATTCCACCAACCAGCTTCAGAGGGTGACCAATGACAAAAGCTACTTATAACAATTCGGATCATACTTTCTGTTTTGTGAAATGGGATTGTAGAAATCCTCTCAAAAATGACATCTGAAATAGCATTAAAACACAATTTCCCTTTGATAAGGTTTTAAGGCACTCATATGAAAAGTGACACTGCTTTGAGTAGCTCTGTGTCAGCGTTATGCAATGTGTTGCACGTAAGTGGCATTGATCAATTAAGGGTGTGAGGGTCACTTGTTTTTCTCATGAAGTCATTAAATACCTTTATTGATTTCTGTACAATCAGTTGAATTATGCTGCGATCTTCAGACATGCTAATAGTGCTGTTTCTAATAATGTTTATAGACCATAGGTTTAAAGACAGATATTACATTCAAAATAAATGATCATGCCTAAGTGAAACACAAAGGAGCTTAGGGAAGCAATAATATTACACTGTTTGCAAATTACTTGAGCCTACTTTATTGCAGAAGATGATTTTGTGACATAGCTAGCCATCTTCAGTGTGGTTGTTGCTTATTCTAATTGTAAAAATACATACTCCTACTGTTACATGATGATAAAGCATCTTTAAAAAATCAAATACAAACCTGGAAACCTTGTCATAACAAATACAAAATTTGGAGTACTAGTTTTTATACTGAACACTGTTTAAACCTTGGATCATAACAAATGCTGTGTGTGGAATGGCATATTACTAGATTATTTTGTCATTTGAAGCAGTGTATAAAATGCTAGTGGATCAAATGCCAGTAACAGTCCCTTTCTTCTTCATTTCTTCATGATGAGCAGATCTCATAGGAGGAAATACGTAAGACTCAATTAAATTTAACAGGTGTATTTTAGCTCTGTATGATGGATGCATGCTAATCCTGTTCTGCCTTTCCTACCTTGTTGCTGTCCTAATGACTTTATTGTGACAGCTAGCCTAAGCTTGTTTCCTTATCTAACAGATAGCTTCATTGTATTTTCTATCCTTCCTACTTAGAAGGAAATTAAGCTTCTGATGGAAGAGTTGGGATAGTTGCATTAATTTTTGCAGTAATCTGATATTGTAGTTGCATTTTGCCTCACGTCTTCCAGCTTTTTTCCCATTGAACACAAATGGTGTATAAGAGTAAATAACTAGCTTTGCCCCTGGGTGTAGCAAAAGCAGACTGGTACATTTATCTCTGTGGCTAAAACATGAAGTTTTCACTTCCAAGCAGTGAATTGCATCCTGCTGAGGAATTACTGTTTATTTTGTGGGTTTCTTCACTAGGACCCTTAAGGGCCTCTGACAGGTCTTGTCAAATAGCGTTGGTCATCCCTGTCTCAGACACCAAATGATGCCAAGTAGTGGCAAGTTTATTGCATTGTCTCTGGAGAAGCTGTTGTACACTCAGCATTTTCTTCATAGGCTGCCTGCCTGATTTCATTGAAGAAAACCTGAGCAAGGCTGTGTTATTAATGAGTTATGACAAGCCTTTTGCCTGTCAGCCAGAGAGGTTCCTGCTATCTCCTTTTAAAACAAAAACTTAATGGAAGATGCTCAGCTGGGCAAGCTCTGCAATGATACACCTTAAGTGGTCATCCCAGGCTGATGCAAATATGCCGAGCGCCGTGAAGCTGCAAGTGACAGTGTTTAATACCGTCTCCCTCATAATGCCTGAATAATTTTCCGGAGAGCGATCGCCACGGCTGCTGTGAACGTAGTTATTTGTTTATTTTTCACCTTGGTCCTGGCGGATTGCTGACCTAGCTAATCTGCCGTGCGCAGGGAGGGGACGACACACATACACATACACATCGCCGCTTCCCTGCTCACTGCACCAGCAGTCTCCTGAACATGACAAGATCGGCAGCCGGAGCCTGAGACACGCTGCCGAAGCCCAGCGGAGTTACATGGGCTGGCTCCCGGGTCTGCTCTGCAAGGGGAGCTAAGCAATGCCGGCAAAGGATGGGAAAGAGGTGATGAGGGAGACGGCTTATGTTTTCCTTAATGGATGTTTGTGAGCGGGAAGGAGATGGCATGGGCTGTCGGGGTGAGTTATGGAGTGCGTTTTGCGATCTCCCTCCGGTCGAGCGGCTCATTATGTTAAACAGTACAGCTTTTAAAGAGCCGTAGCTCTCCTTTATGTGCCTTGGCCTTCATTTGCTGAAATGCTTCGAGTTCACAGTGCTCAAGTAATTTTGGAAAAGGGATGTAATTACAAAGGTTTCTTATGCTTACCAACAGCTTTTTTGAACTACTGTAATTATCATTACTTGTGGATACTGTAAATTGAATATCCCCTCCCTAATTACATTAAACTCAAGGGCTGGCTGCTTAAACAGCCAAATAAGAAAAGTTCTCCCTTTGCTATAAATAGCAAAATTGTTCTCTTAGTTCTGTTGACCTTTAAAGAGAAATGCTTTACACAGTGTCGTCAGGTGTACATTATAAGGATAGCTTGTAATTAGATCTGTAATGAGGAGTTTAGTTAGAACGGGTTTCTGAAAAAACTTCATTAATTCAGCGTTTTCTAACTGCATGACAGAATTAAAGTTTCAGGGTACATCAGGACTTTTAAAGGGGCTGGCTGCTGTTTCACACTTCACCTGCTTTGCTGGTGATTTTCAGCTGCCCGGTGCTACTGCCAGTGCTCCAAGGTAGCTGCTGTAGCTGCAGCACCTTAGCCCAGCCCTTAGAAAACAACATGGGGTCAAGGGAACAGTTTATCCAGCAATCCAAGGGTTTCTGTGGTTAATGAATGTTTCTTCTCTCACTTCAGGAGACAGATAATCACTTAAATTTTAATGAACAGTAGAATAAAGAGAGGGAAGAGTTGGCTACCTAATTTTTGTTCAGTTTCCTCCAGTTAACAAAGTAACTGTAGTAGTGCTGAAACATCAGTCATCTTGTCTGACAGAAGGGTGCAGAGCTTTAGTTAGGGAGTTGATGTGCCTGCCTTGGGTTCAGTCTGCTGCTCTCACAGCTTCACTAGATCTGTGCACTGCTTTAAGAATACTGAAGGAATTTCTGAGGAGTTTGATCAACTTTCACTCACTTGCAGAGACTGAAATATTTAGTGTGTTGCTACCAGCTAATATTTACTTTGCTTTCTTCGTTCTACTTTAACTAAAATCATGCCATTTATTCCCTGTAGAAGCTTTTTTGTTAGCTGGGACTTCTTATTTTCCAAGAGTACTTCCTGCTGAGTGTCCTTCATGACCTGTTATAAAAACGTGTTTGGACAAGACAAATTGAAAAGTGTGTTTATAAGAAAAGAACAGGGAGGGAAAAATAAATCCCTATTGCACAGTGGAATACTGTAACATTTGAATTTTAGTAACTCTTACCTAAGTGATATTTAATGAATTATAAGGCTAGAGCAAAAGCAAAAAATTATGTGCAGCTCGATCTGTTGTAATCCATCCACACTCTGCTGTAGTGACTCTTAATTGCAAGTTTAAACTAGTGAAATACCCTGCACAATTTCATTTCTTTTTGAAAAGCACTTATGTTCATATTTGATACAATTATAAGTTTAAATAATAAATTATTCATCATAATTCTGGCTTTGCTTCCAGTGCATTTTCTACCTTTCTGTGTTACACAACAGGCAAAGCTACTGTATAGCTTGTTTGTAAACCCTGGTGCTAGTGTATTTCTCTTACAAACAGGCATGTGGATATGTGAAGTAAATAGACAGTATTTTATGTAAGTAAGTAAGTAGAGAGTACACTAAGTGTCACCAGTATTGATGGACAAATTCTGTGTCTGATATTTAACAATCCAAATGAAAACCAGAACAGTCTCATGGCTCATGCAATTAAACAGATATGAGTAGTATCAGTCCATTAGCAGACAAGCAAATCCTTTCTCATAAAAGCAAGAAGTAGACATTGTAGTAGAGATTAGCTAGAAATCTGAAGGACTAGACTTAATTTAATTGTTCCCTGTTACAGAACCTCATTGGGTAGAAAAGTTTGTGTTGTTGAAGCACCGAAGGGTCTGATTCCAGTGGCACCTTGAGCAGACTAGCTGATAGGAAAGAAAATGAGGAAAAGAGAGCAGTGAAAAAGGCAAGACTTTAAAGATTTTTAGTTTAATTTCTTTCTAGTTGCCCTTTTGCAAGCCCTTGTGCTTACCCTTAAGGCTTAAAATCTTTATTTGCTTCAAAATGGAATGGCAAAGTGATATTTAGCTCACTGTATACTGCTAGGGTGAAGGCAAATCTTCAAACTTGTCTTTTCCCAGCTATTTCAAATACTAGTAAAGCTTCTGTATTTAGTAGTAGCTAAGCTTTTGATACACAGCAGTGCTTTTTAATAGAGCTCATTGATTGTGTGTGTGTAATTTGTCAATCTCTCTTTTTTTCCTGAGTGGTTTATCAGCCAGTATTTAGAAGGTGCTATCTCCTTGAATTTTTGATACAGCCTCTTATATCTGTAAGATATAAGAGAAAACTTACAAAACTGAGGTGCACACACTGTTCAAAACTGCTCTTTGTTGTCCTGATTACAGGTTACTCTTCTGCATTAAGCTTCTTCTCATTATGCTCCTGCATTTGTAAAAGTAAACACAAAATACTGTGTGATGAAGCATGTCCCCTAAACTCCTGCCTGCTGGAATCAGGGACAGCCCATGAACTGGGTGGCATTGTGAAGTAGCATAATTGTGTTCTGTTTTGCTTCCTGCTCAGTTCCTAACAGTATCTAATATTTGGGCTGTTTTCTTTTGGCAGCTGATCACTGAGCTGACATTTTGATGGCACTATTTATTGTAACCTCAAGGTCTCACTCCTGAGTGGTAATGTTCAGCTCGGAGTCCATCACTGTATATGTGAAGTTAAGGTTATGTTTTCCCGTGTGCATCACTCTACACTTACCCACACTGAATTTAATTTACCATTTCATTGTCTAGTCACTCAATTTCATAAGGTCCTGTGATTCTTCACCGCTTGCAGTCATCCTTACTGCCCTAAATAAGTTTGTATCATCTGTAAACTTGGTTGTTGCAGTGCTCAGCTACCTTTCGAGGTCAATTACAGGTATGGAAAGAGGATCAGTTCTCAGTGCAGATCCCTGTGGTACTCCAATGGTAGGTTTCCTCTGCTATGCAGGCTTGACCCTTTACCACTAAATTTCTGCTTATGCCTTTTAATCAGTTATGTTGCCGTGCAGAGACCTCTATTTTGCCGTGGGTGCTTAGTTTCCTTAAAAGCCTTAGGTGAAGTACTTGTTAAAAGCCTTCTGGAAATTCACATAGGGCTACAATAACTGTATCACTGGTTTCACATGTTTGAGATATTCAAAGGATTGGGTTAATTTTGTAAGATGAGCTTCACTTTATGAAAACTGAAATTTTACTCTTCTCAGATGTGTGCCTACTTAGTCTATTTGTTATTATAGTTTCTATTAATTAGCATAGAGACATTAGGCTTGCGGATTGCCATTCCCTGGTGCTTTTCTGGAACCCGTATTAGAAATTGGCAGTGCATTAACCACATTGGAGACCTCAAGTAGCAAGACACTGGGGAGAGGGATGACACATCATCATTAGTAATTCAGCTCTTCTACTTTTCAGTTTTCACACTCAGGTGAATGCTGTCTGGTGCCAACCATTAGGTTCTTCATGCAGAGAAAGGACTGGGTTGGGTTTTCTTTTGTTATACACTTCTGTAACATCCAGCACAACAGAGTTCTTTGGACACACCAATGTAATAATTGTCATAATTTAAAATCAGATCAGTTGTTAAAAACTGGGTTAAAAGAGACTACTCTTGCTTCTACTGTTATTGTCAAGTTTTAGTAATATACTGTTCTGGTTTGTTTTTCTTTATTTTGTGTATTTTCATTTCCCTTACTGGTATTTGAGAAAGTAATGTAAACAGATGAAGAAAAAAGCAAGTTTTATTTCATTTACAGAGAAGGAGACTTTAAAAAATCCTGACTATATAGAGTGGTTATTTCAGTTACAAATCTGAGATACTATTTGAAACCAGGGTACTCTAGAAAAAGTCAGATGGAAGCTGTATTTTGCTTTGATGGTTTCCTTTTAATAAAAGCACGTATGGCCTCCATCAGCAAGTTATCAATCTTAAGTTATGTTAGTCAAATTTTAGCTCATGGATAGTGAATGTGTACCAATGCCATGCCTGGTTTCTGAGTGAAGCTTTTGTGATGTTTTAGCTTTGGGGATTTTTTCTTGGCATTCCTCATTATGCAGCTCTTGTTCAAAGGTGAGTAAAGTTGAGTTGCATTTAAAAAAAAAACAAAAAAAACAAAAAAAACAAACAAACAAACAAAAAACAAAAAAAAATGACCAAGGGAGAAGTTTGGGGTCATAATCTAGCATTTCTTTGGATAAAGCTGTGTCAGTGCTTGTATTCTGTATTCTGATTTTAGGGGTTCAGAACTGGTTTTTAGTCACACTAGGCTCAGATTTTGAATTCATCAGGTTTTTGAGCTCTTTTAGCTTTCTGAAGTGGGGTTCCCACCCCACAGGATGGAAGAATGTTTCAGGTGAAATACTTGACAGCAGGTCCTTTTGCTGCTTGAAAGAAAAAAGCAGTAAGGTTCCTCAGGTGTCTGCAGATGCACAGCCATGATTTTACTGTAAAGCTCAGCTGAAGAGATCTCCCTTCCACTCTGGGTGGAGATAGAGCAAAAGATTGTCCTTTATGTTGTTTGGTTTTGTTTTTATCTGAAGGAAGCAGCTTTGTGGTCCTTCAGGGTCCCATGTGATGTAAAAACTGGCATCTCTGATCCTCCAACTTCACTTTGCTCTGTATTTCACGTCCTGTCAGCCCTCAGTGGGAGACATGACTGATTCACTTTTTCTTCTGCCATGGGCGTTCAGGGACATGAGGTATGATTCATCACAGACATGCCACTCAGACTGACACGCCGTCATGCTCATATCAGAGGCATGAGAAAAGAATACTGTTGTAACTTGGTTTACAATATTTTTCCAGTTATGCTTAAGGACTTTGCCAGTTACAGGAAGAAACAATTTCTATATTAATATGTTTCCAGTTTGTCAAAATGAAGGTAGGAAAGATGGGGGGAGGTAAAACAGGGAAAAATTGACCAGGTAATGAGGTAAAATCAATTACAAATAATACAGGGAACTAGCATTTTGTGCATTTAACTTGAACAGTTTGGCAGGCAAAGATTAAATGGAAATTCACCTACAGCACTGGGCACTACTCATATAAGGGTTTTGATAGTGTTTTCATTCCTATTCTTTCTTCTTTCAGTTACCTTAGACAGACCAGGAAACTGAAGTACCCTCATAATTCTTTACCAGTGTAAAAGAACTGACAAGTTCTATTTCAATCTCATTATTTTAATGATAAATATATGCACTTGACAGAATTACAGGCTTCCGGAAGGCTTCCCCACCTCCTTCCCCACCATATTCATAATTTGTAGAGAAGTCTTCAGGGTTTTGCCTTCAGAAACATGTCTTTGGCAAAGTATCTTGGGAGCATCAGAATCAGGGCAAGGAACAAGTTGGATATCAGTGCCCCAGTTTGCTTGGATGTTGGCAACCTCCAGCTGCCTGAGGAAAAAAAATCCCTCATAGTTCTGAATGGCAAAATCTTTGAGGGCTTTTTGTCTTGGGTTGTGCTTTATATAAGGATCAACTGCTAGGATTATATAGACATATTAAACCCATGTTGAATCCTGTTCATTACAGGGACCTTGAGCACAAATATCCTAAGGAATAATATCTGTGTAAGAGAAACTTCAGTAATAGGATTTTGAAAGTTTACTTCAAACATGAAACAGGCATGGAAGAAGACAAACTACTAATTTAAAGAAAAAAAATAAAAAAGCAAAATGGGATTTTAGATAAGGATGACAAGAGGCATTATGTAGAAGATGATCTGGTCTTTGGGAGCTTTCTGAAGTTTATGCCAGGGATGGGCATGAGCTGTAAGCTTTTGCATGCCAGCAGGTCATTACACTGAGCTGGTTGTCCACATTGCCTTCTTAGTGCATAGCATCTTCAATATAGGCTTTGTATATTCCCACGTGTACTTTTTCACAATTGGTCTAGAGCATCTCAGACAACAATATTGAACTTTGGGTTTGGTATCAGGCATGGTATTTTCTGGCCACAAATTGGCCATTTGTGCTTCCTTTTTAAGTATATAATAACAATGAATATAAAAGTAGTAATGGAGTATTGTGGGTGGAAGTGCTGGTGGAGTTGCTGGAGGGAATAAGAGACCTCAAGATAAATAACAAAGCTTGGTCTATTTCCAGACTTTGGAGAGAGCAGCTACAGAATACATAGCTAAACTGGGAGTGGCCATAAAATTATTTCAGTGGGTGACTTTAAATCCAGATATTTTGTCTTGGGAATTTGTAATGAGTGTTCTTTCAGCTCCTTTCTATGCTTCTGGGATGCACAGCTTATAGCCTATGTTCTGTATTTGCAGCCCAGTGGTTAATTCAGTCAGTTGTCTGCTGCCTTTCAAGGCCTGGCTGACATTTTTTTGGTGATTCACCTTTTTTTTTTCAAGCTCCCTCTTCAAGCCACAGCAGGCCAGCCTAGCTTTCAGACAGCACACTTTCTGCTCCAGGAAAGCCTTTGGTGAGGAGGATACCTGAGGCCAAGCTCTGTGTTATTCTTCAGTCACAATCTGCTCCCAGCCACCCCCTTTCCTGGCAGCACTGGAGCAGGCAGGGACTCAGTTGGACAGAAACCCGGGGGTAATGGGCATGCAGAATAGTCATTGTGTGCATGTTCAATAAACCCAGCATCATGCTTTCCACTTTGTCTGTGCACTTGCAATCCAGCTGATTCTCTGAGGCTCATCCCTGTCTGGCCAGTTTTTCCCAGCCTGCAGCCAGTGCTGCTCCTGCTGTGCCATGGAGCTGAACCCCCACTGTGGTAGCTGGCACAGGTTTGTTGCCAAATGTACCATCATTTCATTGGCAATACTGAGCATAATTTCCAGACTTCACTGGTGTAGGCTCTGCCTCCTTAAAACGTAGACCGGGAAAACAACTAGCAGATTCGTCCTTTTTGCGTGTTTATTTTAGGTCTTAATAGACTTAAGTATTTCAGGACTCTGTAGTAAAATAAGTGCCTGAGGGAGCCTGAAATGTTCACACATAACTAGGGCTGGAAGGAGAACAAGAATTCAGTGTCATGAAAAATTTAGCAGGCTTGGCATTCATCTCAATGAGGAACTAAACACAGTTCTTCAGAGATTTTTAATGAATAAAAAGAAGTTGCTCTGCTATTAGCTGAGAGCTCCTTAGCCAAGGTGCTCACCTGGAAGGTGGGACACCCGGACTTAGTCCTCTGGCCTTAATCAAGCAGAACATTTAGATGTCTATTCCCTGGTTAGCTTCTGTCTCTGCCCGTTTGTGTCTCTTACATTTTCCAAAAATTGGGTAACCATCTGAGATGTCTTTCCAGTACTGTATGGGAATAATGGTTTGGGAGTCTGCAGTTCCTTTTGGTGAATAGTTGGAGAATACTTTATAAGAAGGATTCAACTGCATCCACTTAGCCCATTCTTTTTAAAACATGTCTGAATTTGATTTCATCAAAAGAAACTATGGTATTGTCAATATTGCCTGTGTATTTTTGTTGTTCCATGTACACATCAAAAAAGTCCCATGTACACATCGCAAAATGTTCTGTGTACACGTTACAAAATGTAAATCATTTCTACATCTGTTACAGAACGGTTTACACAAAATGGCCTAATTATTTAACTAGTGCTACATTCAACACTCTCACATGTTCTCATCTTGCTAATCCTTTAGTGCAAGTTCCTTTCCTTTTCTACAGTAAATCAATTTGTAACAGAAGAAGCATTTGAAACTTTTTTCAATTGCAGTATGAGGGGAAAGTAAAAAAGGTGTCCCTTAATGAGAAGAGTGCATGGAAATAGAAGGGCAAAGAGATGCAAGATGGAAGAAGGTAGAAAGGTAGCAGTTTCCTTGACTGTAAAAGGGAAGACTGGGGCCATCAGGAAGCCTTGTCTCTAGGAGGTCATAGGTGCTGTGACATAGGTGGTGCTGCATATGTTGTATAGTTCTCAGAGGTGCATTGCCTACCTGCTTTGGAGCATTCAATTCATAACCTTTGCAGGAGATAGGAAGCATTCAAAACAAAAATACAGTATTTTGCAAAGCAAATAGGAGAGGAAATGTGCATTTCTGCCACCAGACTGGGATCCTGGTAGTAGATGCCTGAAGCAAGAAGATAATTTGGTGTGCTCTGTCCAGCAATCTCACATTCAACTAACATGGGACCCCTTCTTTCAAAGCCTGGTTTATAAAAAAGTAGTGGGGTGGGGTTTTTAATTTTTATAGGTAACATCAATGAAGATTAATCTGAGCTGGGGGTGGGAGGAGAAGAGCTGGATGCATTTTAATCCAATATATTCCATGAAAACAGACTGTAACCATAAAAATGTCAAATAAAGCAGTTGTGTTGTACATTACTGTTTATAATGAATTGTTTTCTGCTTTTTCTGCTAATCAGGCATTTTCATAAATGTATTTTCTTCCAAATGGATATGTTGTTGTTCCCATGGAGCAGCTGTGGTAACATATTGTACTTGCATGTTAGGATTTTTTCTTTCAAATGGAATGATGTATGAGTCATTTATGCCTAAAACATAGTAAAACTTATTATACCATCATTCATACCGCATCTTCTGAAATAAACAGATCCAAAAAGACACTTGTAGTGAAAGTTGGATTCCTGAGAGTTTGCATAGGCTGATGAGTGTTATGGGATGGTGCATAATTTTTATTCCAAATAATTTTGCCTATGGGTTTTAATATTGCTGCCTGCTCACGTTGGCACACATAATCTTAACAGCAGTGTGACAGAGGGGTTTGTATTAGACTGCATTGGTTAGCATCCTCCTGTATTTCACAAGATCTGACTTTGAAGTATCCCATGATGTGTTTTCTACCTGTGGATGTTAAAGTTCTGACCAAGAAATTACTTTGCAGGCTGCAACTTCTTCAGAAAACACATAATGAATGGTAACTGCTTCAGAAAACATGTAACAAATGATTATTTGAACTACTGAGATACCTCAAAGACAAGTAACAAATTCAAACAACACAAAGAAAACAAAACATCTCAGATAACTGAGCAAGAGAGCTAAGGCTATTGCTTTGTCTTTATCTCTTTGTGTAGATACCATGGCATTTAGAGTGTAGGAAGCTAAACCAAGTACCACATAGTAATAGCAACTACATCAGAAAACCACATGCGTGTTAGGCATAAACATGCCAAAGTACAAAAGGAATGAAATGTGGGTAAACCCAGTTTCAATTCTGTTTCCCCTTTGCTCTGCACTTATAAATTGCATTTTCTATGGTCTGATCCTTTCCGAATGAATACATGTAGCTTGTAAGTGTTCCTGCGTAATCTTTTCCTTACATAGTGCTGCATTATCAAGCATCATATAAAATTAGTTACTTTGTGCTGATATGAATGTGGACAAAGTCAGGCTATTGTCATGGCTTTTTCAGGGGCTTCTCTCATAATTGGGTGCGTTACATCTTTTTAGAAAAGAGTATTGTGTGAATACAAATGTAATCTTGGCCAAGAACCTGTTCAAAAGTGGCTTTTTTTCAGAGGGAGATAAAAAAAAAAATCAGTCAAATAAGAAATTTGTTCATGTCTTTTCTTATCAGTAAGTGCTTTCGTAGATGTTTTGGCAGTAGAGATTTATGTGGATTGATGTGAGGGAGTGGATAATCTTGGAAAGCGTGTGCAATAAAGTGTATAGGGAATTTTAGTTTTACAGGGCAGGGCTTCCAGACCGATGCCTCTAAATGCTTTCTGTGTAGTAACTGGCTTTTATCTGGCAGGTTTTACGGGTATTGAGAGGTGCATCTTGAAAGTATAATGCTTCAACATTAATAATTTTTCAGGAACTCAGAAGCTTATATGTCTTCTGCTGGTGATCCTGCCTTTTAGATGAAGAGCACTTATTTGAGAGTTTGCAAAGCACTTAGACAAGAATTTCCTTTTATCTCTTTTCAGAGAGATGGATAACCTCTGCCTGTCTGCAGCTTTGGATGGCCCAGTTGGCATTTCCATTGTCCTTGGACAAACGCCCAAGGATTCTGGAAGCAGCTTGGTAAAAGGGTTTGTAACCCTTGATTCCAGTCAGCTGTAAACAAGTATTTTCTCTATTTTGGAATTTACCATATATGTATTTTGGCCCAGTCTTTTGGTCCTTTTCTATTTTCATTGAGATAAAACCTCTTAGAAGTAACTGGTGTGGTTTACTTGACTTTGTTTTTACTATTCTGAAGTGGTCAGATTGGCAAAGAAATAAGATTACAGTATTGCTGCTGGATTTTATAGCTAACGTTTCATGAAATTTTATTTTGCTCATTACCTCATAACTTTATGAAAAGCACTTTTGGACGGAGATTTTCCTATGTTTAGTCTGAGGCCAAAGGAATTTTTTTTTTTTTTTTCACCTTTATTCAGCATTTTCTGACCTGCCTAAGCTGATGTATTTTTTTTTTTTTAACCTTTATTTAGAATTTTCTTACCTTCCAAGCCTGATTTTTTTTTTTTTTTCACCTTTATTCAGCATTTTCTGACCTGCCTAAGCTGATGTATTTTTTTTTTTTTAAGCAGTGTTAAGTCTCTGTTCTTCTTGAAGTTGAGTGGATGACTAACTGTATTTGAAATCTATGGTTTAAATTGTACATATAGCTAGAGCATAATGCAATCCTGCCAAGTGCAAACACAGATGAAATGTTACAAAATTAAAAGCTATTAAATAAAGAGTTTATATAACTGGTTGAAAAATATTCTATTTTAGATAGAATTTCTTCTGGAAATTGTGGAAGAGAAGTGACTAAAAAGTGACGCTGGAAAAGAGTGACTAAAAATGTGCAATTTTGTAGTGCTTTGCAAATAGTGTAGCAGTTTTCTCACCACTTAAAACATTACTGTTTATATATTCAGGCAAAAATAATGGACTTTGTTGACATGGGTTTTTTTGTTTAATGCTGAATTTCTGGAGACACTTAAATAAAGAGTCCAGCTTTCTCTGAGCATTCAGTATCCAACAGTTTTTGTTGTTCTTGGTTTCCTAAATCATCCCTCAATGAGGCTAGGCTTCATCAAAATTCTGGCTCTGAGATGCAACCTCCGGCCCATTGCAGCACCACTGCCTTAGCGGTGTCAGTGGCAAGCTAACTGGTGATCATGTGGCAGGTTTTCATTTAAGCTTTCCAGCTTCCTGCCTGTAGTGGTCTATTTGTTTCTGAGGTAGAAACATTTTCTCCACATGGGCAAAGCTGATAAGTTCTGTTCCAGCAGAGAAATAAATTACATACTAGATGTAATGAGACATCAATGTCCAGTAAATGTCCTCTTGCTTGCGAGAGTTGTACTGTATGAGACAGCAGTCGATAATTTTCTGTTAATTCTCTAATTCCTTCCCTCCCCAAAATTCCTTTGTTAAGGAGATATATTTACTATGGGCGAAAAAAAGCCTCACAAGGAAAGTAACTTAAAAGTGGAGTAGGAAGAGAAGAGCTTTTGCAAATGGAGCAACAAAGAGCTAACAAAAATACCAACTCAGTCATTTTACCTTCAGGCATATGAACCTTATGAAGTTGAAGAGTTCTTCACATGTTAACTAAGTTTGATGTTTCATTAGCAGGACTGCTTTATGCTTTCTCATTGCTAAATGTACATTTTTGTCAGCATCATATGGTTCTTTAGTTTTATGGAAAATTTTATTGGTTTATTTTAGTGGGAAGACACAGAGTGTAGCAGCATGAGAGCTCCTTGTGGAAGGCTCTGGCAATCATGCTGCTCAATTCTGATGGCTGCCCAACAGCATTCTCGTCCTTGCAGAGCCATGCTGGGAAGCATGTGTGGTGTGTGAGTCAAGACATATGCCAGTTGCTACAGCAGGATTCCATCAGGGGCTGGTGAAGGTGGCAACAGTCATAGCATCCCTCCTCCTTTTCCTCCTCCTCCATTGCTATGCCACAGCCCTGATCTTTCCAGATAGCTAATTGTCAAAAGAAATGCAACCAAGAGGAATATAAATAACAACACTAAAAGAACTAATTTGAATATTGAGAATTAAGATATTAATTTATAGGTGAGTTTTATGGAACACTTTTTCAGCAGTTTGTTGATCTTTCTTAGCTTCTATCAGAATCTCTTAAAATTGCTATGTCCAGTTCAAAGAAAAGTCATATTCTACGGTCTGCAAGCATAGGCAATCAGATGTCATAAAGAGCTTCTCTGGATCCTTTACCTGGTTGCCTTTATAACAGACTGCAAAGCAGTGGCCACACTGGCATCCTTACCTTTGCTTTAACTACTTTTCTCATGTAGAATTGATAAAACCAAATTTAGTTAGCACTTATTCTAATTCCTTTTTACACTACTTCCTACTGGGGTGGGAGGAATGGGGGTGAGGAACTACTTGATTCTGAAAACTGAACGGTTTATGAGTCATTCACAGATTCATTTTCTGTTTAACGAGTCTCTCCCCCACTCCCTTCCAAAAACCCAAAGAAAACAAAACCAAAACCTAAGTCCTCTTGTGCTCTTCAAGATACATTTCCTGTCCTATTCCAAAAGACTTTTTCTCACTCCCCCTAATTTACCCCAAAGCAACATTGAAAATACAAGTATGTAGGCTACCATGGAGCCATGCTGGAAGACTGATAAACCAGATGTGACATGGCTCAATCCATTTCACCTCTAATAATAAAAAGCCACAGATAGGAAGAACAAAGAAGCATTTCTTCAAAGGTTACTTTCTTAGGCGATTGCTCTTTATGAATTGCCATCTGAGGAATATCAGCATCCAGAAAAATCAGTCTCTTACAAAGGTCAGCATTGAAAGTGGAAATTTGGTAAACTCTTCCATCTCATCGCTGACTGAATATAAGACAAGCAGAAACAGAGAGCAGCCATCCTCCCTACACCCATTATAATATATTCCAGCAGCTGGTTTTGATGCTTAGTTTGATTTCTGGACATGGAATAAAAAAAAAAGAAATCAACAAACCAAAAACAACTGGGGGGCCAGGGGGGGTTACCTGATTTGTGCTTGTATCTGTGGTGGGTTTGTAGTTTGGCCTTTCTTAGCATAAAAAGCCTGGCAGGTGTTTGAGAAGGTGTTGTGGTTTAAGCCAGCTGAACCCAGGACAGAATGGCTGGGTTCTGTCTGTGCTTAGTTGTTTGTTTCAGACATGAATTGGTGAATAGGGAGTAGAAAGAAGGACTGGCTACACATCCCCTCCACTCAAAAGAGACCTCTCATGCCCACTCCCACACCCATGCAGTGGTTACTGAAGCAGTAAGCCCAGGCAGATGTGCACAGCAGTGCAGGGCTGTTACTGAGGCAAGTCATTAGCTGCAAACAGGAGCCTTTTGCATTGCATCTGTACGCAGTTGTGTTTATATGTCTGCATTTAAGGAGACCATGCACCTCTGTCATTTGGCCAGGTTTGAGCAGGCACCAGCTTTGTGGCTGTGGTGGGAAGGGGCCAGGTCTGTGGCTGAGCCAGATGAAGACTCTGGGAGCTCCCCTGCCAGTACAGTCTGAGCACTGTGTGCCCTGGGCAGCCTATTCTAATGCCTGAGCACCCTTTGGGGAACGAATTGTTCTTATCTCCATCTAAACCTCCCTGCTGCAGCTTAACACTGTTTCATCTTGTCCCATCCCTTGTTCCTTGGGAGCAGAGACCAGTCCCCTCGTGGCTCCCTCCTCCTGTCAGGCAGCTGTAGGGAGTGATAAAGTCTCCCCTGACCCTTCTCTTCTGCAGAGTAAACCCCCATGGTCCCTCAGCCATTCTCCATCACACTTGTGCTCCAGGCCCTTTACCAACTTCATTGCCTTTCTCTGGCCCTGCACCAGCACCTCAATGTCTCTTGTAGTGAGAGAAAACAAAATCCAAAATCCAGAAATGAACACAGGATTTGAGGTGCGGCCTCACCAGTGCCCAGTACAGGAGCACAATCACTGCCCTGGACCTCCTGCCACACTGATGTGCTGATACAGGCCAGGATGCTGGGGGCTTCCTGGCTGCCTGGGCACAAGCTGTGCCTGTTCAGTGGCCGTCAGTCAGCACCTATAGCTCTTTTCCCATGAGCAGTTTCCATCCGCTCTTCCTCAAGCCTGGAGCGTTGCAGGGGGTTGTTGTGGCCTAAATGCAGGACTCAGCACTTTGCCTTCTTGAATCTTATCCCATTGGCCACAGCCCATGAATCCAGCCTGTCCAGATCCCTCTGCAGAGCTTTCTACCCTCCAGCATATCAGCACTCCCACCTGATTTGGTGTCATCTGCAAATTTACGTATCCCAGTGTGGAGCAGTATGGACTAGTTTGCACCAGTACAGACCAGTATAGGCCACTATGGCCCCAGATACTGCTTGGTTTTCAATATTCCAGTGCTCCCAGCCCCTGCTGCAGGTCTTCCCGCTTGCAGCCGTGCTCAACTCCCAATCTCTGCCAGTGAGATTTCTGAAACCATCCAGAAGCCTCAAAACACAGTGTTTACTTCAGAAACGACTGTCAATTCTAATGCAAAACCATTATTCTTAAGAAATCTTTCTCGTTTTCAGAGGATAATTACAAGCTTTATATTACAGTATTACAGACTGTTGTTATTACACTATACTTCCTGGGAGGGGGGGAGGGGAATTACAATATTCCAGGCCAGCATTTCTCTTTCTAATGGATACTTTTGTGTTGAAATCAATGTCCTTAGATTATAGTCTTGTAAAGTTTAAGCTTTCTCAGTCTACAGAAGCACTTGCAACTTTGTGAGTAAAAATACATGTCAAGATAATGCACCTGTTTTATTTAGCAGTAGTAATTTTTCAAGGAAATCTAGGAAAGGCAGATGCCATTTGTAGTAAACATTTGCATCTGAGATGTAGTTACAGTTCATTAGTACTCAGGGATTTGAACCTTGAGAAATATACTTCCCAATTCAGGGATGAAAGAGTCATTTTCCACTGTGTACAAACAAAGCAAAACAAAAATTAAATGGAAACCCCACAGAAGAAAATTCAAGCATTGTTTTTATGTGTTTGAAACCATTTACTTTTAATAGAGTTCTTGGCAAGTAGTTTTTCTCAATGGAGTGTGTTTTGATATAGATGGATATATGCAGTCTTATTTATGTGTCTGTATATGTGCATGTATATATATTTGGAAGACTGTCTATGCATTTATTTCCTTGGGGAGATCTTCACAGTAGTTACAATGGTTGATTCTGGTTTAAATATCTAAAAAGAACTGTGCTGGTTATAGATAATGGTTCTCTGTGTGCTATGCCACACCACTTTTCAGTAGTTCTATTTGCATGTAGAGTTTTAATTAAGAGAGAGCTGTCACTGCAGGTTGGCTGCAGAAGGCTGCAGTATCCAGCAGAGAGATAAATGCCAATGCCAAGTCATACAGGTTGGAAAGCATACAGGGAGTCCACAATAAAAAATGAGTTTACAATTAAAATTCACTTATTACCAACTTACTGTGTTATATGCAGAGATGAAGAGGTCCAAAATCCTGTCACTTAGGGTTGTACATAGCAGGTGTGGGGTTTGGGGAGGCAACAGAGGAGGCTCACACTAGATACCTTAGAAATTGAAACTTTGGGGATAGTCAGTAAACTTGTTAGGAGGATATAGGTGCCCTATCTAACAGGAGCATGTTACAGATTTCAGCGTGCTGGGAAATCCTAGGACAGATTGCAAAGAGTCATCTCAGCTTGATTGAGAAGAGCTGCAAGTGTCCTTCTGCTGTTTGAAAGTGTTTTGGTTTCTAATTAATTTAGCCAGAAGACACGTTATTTCTGACCTTCACAAGTCACTGCCTGTCTGATCCCAGTTTTAAAAGATCCCACTTTGCAAAAAAAAAAAAAAAAAAAAAAAA
>NDXB01003467.1:32559-54992 GCA_002631895.1 Agapornis roseicollis | reverse complement strand
CCCCCCCCCCCCCCCCCCCCCCCCCCCCAACCTAAAGAAATGGAAAAATACAGTTCAGTTTCTACAGGAAACAAAAATATGCTTTCAGACAGGGCTGCACCTCCAGTTGCAGCTGCAGAAATTCTATTGAAGGTCTAGGAACGAATACTGATATCTGTAGAATATAAACATTATAGCAGAATATAAACATTATATACAATACAACCACATTATTTTTAGGCTATGGTTTCCTAAATTGGATTCCACTTTGTTTTGTCTAAAAGTAATAATCCAATGGTGTTTTCCCATATTACCTTTATACTACATTCAATAATCTGACGTGCCAATTTAAGATAATGAAACAAGACACCACTTAAAAAACACAGGAAAGCGTGACCAGGCTTATACATGTATGTCAAACTTCTCAAGCCAAATAAAACCATCCTGACTACAGAAGTACAAGCAACCACTCACCTCATTAGTATCCTAAGAATCTATATGTATTATGCTTTTTTTTAATAAATTAATTTTTATGAAGAAGTCTAAAAACCAACTTACATGGCCAACTTTCAGCTACATAGTATGAAAGCAGATCTTAACATACTAATTACAGTTCTAAATTCTGGAATATGATGACAGGTTTGAAAAACAAGAAGTCATGTAAAGCTGGTCAGATTTGCCATCTCCTTTTCTGTAGTCACATCCATATGCCAAACATCAAAGTACAACATTTTCCACTGATATTTTGCAGTTAAGATATACTTTCACTGACAACAAGATCTCACTTTGGGTCACAGTTACCACTCATTTTTGAATTAAACCAAGAAATCCCACTTTCAAGTACAACCTTTAAAAATCAACTAACCTTTCAGTATTGAAGTTGAAAAGAAACAATTCAAAAATCCCATGAATTTGAGCTGAAATTAGTTGTTGGATTTAAACAGCTGGAGGGGGGAAGGGAGACATATCTGAAGGAAGTATATTGAGAGCAGCAGGACTCCCTTTAGGAGAGAAACAGAGAACAGTTAGTAAGTAAGCAGGATAAATAATATGAGAAGAGCAGTCTATTAAATTAAAAAGGGATAAAAGGAGAGAGCAGTAATAAGTCTTAACAGGAAATGGAATAGAAAAGGCAATGAGAAGCTAAGAAGTGGAACTGGTGATGGTCCAAGACTCCATGTGTAAGTATTACCTCTAAGACCGTAGTTATTTGCCTCTCATGAAAGTGTAAAGCAATGTGAAAGGTATGTTATTACAGAATAAAGTGATGTGGGGGATTTGGGAGTCTCATATAAGGTTAGGATAGAGTCACTCAAACTACAACAGCAAGTTCCTCAGGTGTTCTGACCACAGCTATGTTGACAAGGGTACTTTCTCTAAAACCCGGATAGGACACAACAATAAACCAAATACAAGGGATGGCAGGTAGCAGTACTGGTACTTTAGTCAGCATTACATTTATGCGTATCTCATGGAACAAATCTACCATTATCAATGTAATTTCGAATTTACATTGACTGCTGTGTCATTTGGCTTCTCAAGACCAGGCAGGTGTCAAACACTGTTCCAAGCACTCCATCAAGCACAGCTTCAGGCTCTAAACACAGGAGACCTGTTTGGAAGCGCTTATAAGAAAAAAAATATTTATTTTCTAAAAACTATATGCAAGCACTAGCTCTAGGGAAGGTGCCACCTTCCTACTAAAACATGAGGCTAAGATCCAAAATAGGCACACACACTAGAAGCTAAGATATCTAGGACTTATTCTTGATAATGATATCCTTGCATAACAAAATTTGTATTACAGTTTCAGCTTTATATAGAATGCTTTTATTTGATTTCCTAAGCAATGACGTGAAAATTTCCAAACTTTTATGGTATACATCTCCTGCCACTCACTGGTTATGGGATAATACGGACAATAAGAATTGACTTGTCACCAAGGAAAGAAATTTTAGAACCAGGGTATCTTCCAGCTGGGTAAGAGATATCACCATAGGAAAAGCACGTTTATTACCCATATGCCAAATGCAATGTAAAAAACCGTTTAAGTAATTCCAATATTCATCTATCAGTATTACTGAAATGCTGTCATTGTTACACACACAAGAAAAAGAAAAAGAGATTGTATAATTTTCATGTGCTTTTATGTGAGGCAAACATTGTATTTTGTTTATTAGTTCTGTAACACTGCCAAATAGCTAGTAACTGTATAATATTAGTACTGCACATGTCCTTCCTAGACCTGACTAATTCTTGAAAGAGAGGTCCCGGTACCAAATCCTAACCAAATGGCTACAAATGTTTCTCATCCACTTTTCTTCCAGGATAAAAAAAGATCCGACTGGATTTGTGAAAGTTAGGAAAAGTTTATGGTTACTGGGGTCAGAGCAAAATGCCAACCAACCAACCATATAAACAAACAAACTCTGTCTGTGGAAAGGACAGAGAGTTATTGTGAGAACTACTGGACTCAGCAAGTTGCGTTGTGCTGAGAGAAACTGTATTATCACTCCATTTGTTCAGTGTACTTCCTCGGATATTTCTAGGACAACTTCTAGAAATGTGCTCTCACTATGCTACAAGGTAGACTATAAATGTAGAGCTTATGCAAATAGAAATTGTAATCACGCATTCTAAAAAAAGGGCAGTAATAGCACTATCATTGCCTCACTGAAACAAATTAGTCATTATTGCATAATTTCCTCTGAAGATAACAGGAAGTCTTGATCCTTACTTCAACACTGGATTTGGTTCAATGGCTTATTTAATTTTCTTATAAAACACTATCATCAGCTGGTGGTGTATTTTGCTACTATATAAACTGCACGGTATGAAGATGAAAGCATTTCATTTAGTTAGCATTAAACATTTAGAATAAGACACAGATTTATTACCTTGCAGTTATGCCAAACTATGTGGGGGTGAGGGTGGAAAATGCAGTAACATGAAATTAACTTGACAGAACTGTTGAAGATTTTGAGAACAAACAACATGCCAACATTTATATGATGGAATTCTGACTTTTCTGTCTGAAAGCGAAGACAGACTAAATAAAAAACTACAGCTTGAGGATGCTTTGTATCCTTATTCATACCATCCATAAGGCATAAATGGACATGACAAATGTTTTGAAAGAAAAACTTACAGGTTTTTCAAACAAAAATATTTTTCACACTTTTTCTATAATTTGGGGGGAAAACTAGGTTTTCCATTTACAAAAGTCCACTATTTATTATGAACATACAACCAGAATCTACATAAAGCTACATAAATGAGTTGTTGACTTACGTGGTAACTTTTCAGTCTAACAAAATCGACTTTCATAGAGATGAACCTTTCTGAATTTCTGCTGAGATTTTTAATGTGCTCCACAAGGTCAGCACAGAACTTGTAGCCACCTTTGAGGACACAGAGAACCACAATATCATTGTCTCCAATGTCTTGCATAATATCTTTGGCCAATCGTTCTGTCCTGGGGGCAAAAAAATTAAGGATAAAATAACATTAGATGCAGGTTCTCTAAGTTCATGGTATGCTTTCCATGTGGTTACAAAGAAATACTATGTATGTGGCTTGAATGACAGTATGTTTAAGTGTCTTGGCTTGGTCCCGATCAACTTCACAGTAGGCAGAGAGTGACGGATGCAAAATGCAAAGCATGTGACTAAAACTGGTTAACCTTAAATTTTACAAAAACTATTTCATACAGCAAAAGAGAAAAGTGCAAACAGCTTTAAGTGACTTGTTTGAGGTCAGGCACACAAGAATAATCAAGGCTATGCCCCAGTGAACCTGGAACTGCAGGATTCCCGTATCTGTCTTCTCTTTGACAATTCTGCATTTCAAACACATTGTGACAGATGACTGAACCCAAAAGATACGCAGTCTGTAATATATACCCCATCTTTCAGGATTCCATTTTTTAGTTTTATTTTTATTCTAGACACCTGACACTACATAAATACATTAAGCTTCAGTAAAATGTGTGCATTTACCAGAGAAGAATAAGCTCTAGACTGAATATACTAGTTATGGACAAAAGCTGTCACTTCATTTTCACATCTCTGTACTTGTAATGCTCAAGTAAATTCCATACAGTAGTAATTAGCATTTTTTAGATTTAAAAAATATAAGGTATCATTAGATCATCTTGTTTGATGTCATATAAGTAATTCCTTTTACTCATGTAAGAATGAAGATTAGTAAATGACTTTCACTTACTTTACTGAAGATCAGTAAACAAGTCTTTTATCATCTCTTATCAAGTCTGAAAATAATGGGGAAAGCCTCCCATAAAAAAGAAACATTTCTCTAGTGATTTTTATATATATATATATTTTTTCTTCCTCAGATTGTCTGAGGAAGTTGAAATTTCCAAAACTTCCAAAGACCATTTTATATTTTAAAAGAGTATGATCTCCAGCATAGACAAAAATGTGCTAATTTCAATTTCTAAATAAAAGACATACCACTTTTTAAACTTATATTTCATTGCTACCAATCTAGAGAATTTTCTCAAGTGCTGAACCTTCTTCCTACATGAAAATTTTGCATGATCACAATATATTCAGTTCTTTGTCCTTTTCCATTAGAACAGTATCAGTCTGTTCTGCTGGAGTAAGAAAAACCAGTGGCGTTCATTCCACTGGAGTACAAAAACACCACAGGAGAGTTGCTTACTTCAAACAAATTCATATTGCATCCTATGAGAACTTCAGTTGTAACATATTTATTTTAAAAGGAGGAATTAAAAGTCGGTTGACCCTAACCGAAAGAGATGAAAAATTCAACACAATGGGTACTGAAAAAGCAATGAAAGAAAGCTTGTGTTTTAAAAATAAAGGAGCCATAACTCTTCCTTATGATGGATGTCTACCATCTTCTTTCATGGAGTTCCAATGAATTCAGTACTTGCAATTGGCTGTTTAAATGTGGTAGACAGAAAGCTGCAGGCTGAAAATGTCCCACGAAATTCCATTCAGATATTCCCAATAAATACACTGTTGAAAATTACCATTTCCATTTTGGAACATTTTCATAAGATTTGTAACACCACATCATAAACTGTTAGTGAGCATGAACACTGAGCTGGACTAGCACAAATACCAAAGCATCACCAGATGCCTACATGGAGAGTATATGTTAACTACTACAAGGTAAGGAATGAGGGCTGGTCAAGCTTTCCCACTGCTACCTTCCAGACCTAGCACCTGGACCCAAACAGTCCCTGACACACTTTTTGGTTGTGTTGAATGGCAGAAGTCAATAGTGAAGTCAGGAACCATTAGGTTAATTGGCATTAATGACTTGTACTAGGAAGTTGCCAAAGTTGTACATAACTTTATGTTGGGTTTTCTCCTTTTCATATTAAAAACACAGGACAGTTAGAGTGCAAGTGAAACTTTCAAGTATAACTATATTCAAAGCTTTGTACTTGCTCTTTCACCTTGAGTTCAGCTCCCTTGTAGTTTACATTCCAATGCCAATTTCACTGTATGATCACTCCTTTTTGTGGCATCCATCTCATTTAATGCCCAAATCAGATATTCAGTGAAACAAATTAGACAGGGAATTGTAAAAGCAATAAATTACAAGTCTGGTATTCCCTAATCTTCAAGTATTTTTTTGTTTTTTAAAATGAAATGAAGTATTTTTATAACTGCTAATACAATATTTTAGGACAAATACCATATCCACAGTCTGTGGATGACAAGCTTTATAAAACAGAGTAATAGTACTGATTAAAGAGTTTATTTAGTAGCATTTAACCAACACATACCTGTCAACAATAATGCCATGTGGTATGAGCACATATTCCAGATCTCCATAGTAGTGCTGAGGATAAGTGAACAAATCTAGGCTGTATCCAGGCCAATTGTCTGAAATCTGAAATATCAAATAATGCTGTTAAGAATACTTTATGGTGTTTGAACACATGTAGCTGATATAAAATCAGTGTTCTAGTACACTCTTTTGGCTGTTCTAATACAATTGATTGGCTGAATCAATCATATGACATACTCTCTTCCACTCATAATTTACTGTTTCACTTTTCCTGTTAATTATTTTGCTTCCCAGCATACCTCAGAAATCAAATGCTACAGGGTTTTTTCCCACAGAATGTGGGAAATTTCACCTGAAATTACAAACAACTAGGCAGAATAAGTATTTAGTACTAAACTAGTGGCAAGACTAAGTTTCTTACTGATTTCAAATTCAAAAGGCAAATGTAAGATTACCAGTAAGAAGGGGTTCTCCAATGGGAGATTCAGACAGTGCAATTAAAAGTTGTAAAATCTTATGTGAGAATCATACATTTCTGGTTTAGGGGTACTTTAAAGTCGTACATAAATAAATAAATATTCTACAGATGAAACAGCATGTAGGAAAGGGAGAATAAATTATGTGGTTCATGGAAGGTATCTGTACAAATCAGTGGAAGATTGTACTTCTTGCCAAAGATGAGGTTCTTAATTTACATAAGTCATCAAAGATGAGCGATTACAAGTCGTCTAGCTCTCAATTTACGATCAGCTACTCTACAAACCCATATATTTACAGAAAACAATATTTTACAGATTTAATATACTTTAGCTCTATAAGTATTGGGATACAACAATTAGGAGATCCCAGACCACTGAGTGGCAATAGGGATTAAGTAGGTCAAAAATAAACCAACAAGTAAAGACTTCAGAAAGCTACGAAGATGCAAACTCATCAGCACAAGAACTGAACAAACTGCAAACCAACAATCTTCAGAATCCCTTATGAAAGACGAGACCTGCAGGCTCACAAGGTATCTTGGAATCCTTACAAAGCTTTGCTTCAATATTGGTTCACAACAAAAAGCAACACCTGATAGGTTTTTTACAATCATGTTCCTCAAGTCACGTACTCTTTCTTCTTTCTAAAGCTTGCCCACGTGAACCTTAAGTAGAGGGATAAATGGTGAGAAACGTGTGTTCGTAAAGTGCACATCTTAATGGCATGTCTGCTGAATACAACCTTTAAAGGCCCATCGCTGAAACTAATCTCTGCTTGTAATTTCATGTGGTATAGCAATAAATCATGTCTCCAAAAAACTGAAAGCTAACACAAGGTATTTGATGTTGAGGTGTTCCTCCACATCTAGTCTTCATGAACTTCGGCACAGCCCTGCCTCATGCTGTACAGAAACACTGGTCTGCCTCATGGATTTTCGCTTGCTTGGGGTTTTTCTGTATATTCACTGACACCTACAGATGCCTCAGCTGCTGTGTTTTCTTAACTCGGCCCAACTGCTTCTTTATCCCAAAAAGAGGTTTTTGTTGGTAACTACCACTGAACACTCCCCCATAAAAACATGGCTTGGAGATCACTGGACTTACACAAGCCTTGAAACTAGAAAAAAAGGAAGAAGTTACTTAGCTATGTTCCTCACTTCCACAGAAACATGAGATTCTCCTCCTTGGCAAGGTTTTTAAGTAAGAGGAAAATCTTGCTCCAGAAACCCTGCTGCACAAGGCCTATTTTCCCATCTTCATTTTCAGCATATAAGGGTGGCTGAAACTTTTAAACATTTTGTAGCAAGGAGCTATCTGGCAGGGTTTTGTTCAAAAGTATCTTAACAGAAAAGGAAACAATTTCAGATAGTGTTTAAATTGCCTAAGGACTGTAAACACCCACTAAGAACCCTTGTCAATATTGCTACTGGTGCACCCTGGTCAAATTCCAGATGTTTAGTGTGATACAGAAGATTAAACTAAATGGATAGAAACTTCTTCAGAACTCATCCAAACCAACAGGTTTCACGTAGGATACAGTATGTCCTTTAGGAAACAGGATCAGGATGAAATCTTGATTCTCCTGTCTATCCTATGAATAAAAGAACATAAACTGCATCACTTTGCAATAATGCAGAAGTTCTCAGTTACAAGTGCTAACTGGCATTTGACCAATAAGATTAAATTCACATATACTTTCTAATTAATTATCTTTCTAATATGATAAGCCTGTTTCATATTCTTTTCTTTTAAGGCACTTCTCAACATTAAGGAGAAACTGCCATCTATCCTAAAGCTATTTACACTGTTATGCAATGGGACAATTTTCAAGTAACTCTAAATTTTTATGAGTATTCTGCTTGTGAATTAAAAGCACTGTGATTATCCTCAGTTTAATAGCCAGGCATCACAAAATAGCCACCTCAAATTGAATTTTAAATTCAACTTCTTTTTGCTTTTGGCTTTAGCCCTTGAAAATCTGAAGGAAATATTTGCAATTGTTTCAATATAAAGACAGCATCCACCTGGATAAATAAATACATGTACCGAATGTATCGTACACAGATGTCTAAAAAAATCCCACAGTGAAAGAAAGGTCTGTTTTAAAGTGCAGGCCTGGCATGTTCAAGCAGCCCAGCAGAAATTCTCCATCAGGTCTTTCAGAAGTTGATGTGAACATAGACAGAAAGGTATACAAATACATAGCAATACCCGAAAGCACTCCCTCGAGGCATTAAGAGAGAGGCTGGAGACATTCAACACCTTTGGAAGAACATTGCTAGTTTTGTTGTGAGGTCTCAGCACAGTACTCACTTCAAAGCAACAAGGATCTGGATTCTGCTTTGGCATGAAACAAAGGAGCAAGCATCTAGCAAAGTCTAGCTTTGTAAACTTAAATCATGCTGCAAAAGCCTTACTTTTGGTTGGGGGGAGAGAGGGGTTGAGGATCACATGCACACATTTATGCATAGTAAGCAGAAGAAATCAGTATAGCAGAACAGCCTCCTTTGCAATATCCTCACACTGCTTTGGTGCTAAACACAGACACCCACTTAAGAATAATGTCATTCATTACACAGGTGCGAAGAGAGGTGGTTGATGTGCAGCGGTTTCAGTCAGAGCTCCAACAAACAGCAATAGGTTTCTTTGGCAGCGGATGGAGTAACAGCTGGTATGGACAGGACGCAACACTGCCTACAAAGAGCCCCCAGCTCTGCTCCATGATCTGGGTAGCAGTTCTACAACTTGGTTAAAATCCCAATGCCACAATAAAATACAAACATTCCTAAGGTGGTGACAGTGATGGAACTTGCTTCACAGGAGAATCTGATTTGTCCCTCAGAATAAGGAGCATATTTATTCATTTCATAGAATCACAGAGTGGTTTGGGTTGGAAAGGACCTTATATATAACCTAGTTCCAACCTTCCTGCTGTGGGCAAGGGCACCTTCCACTAGACCAGGCTGTTGAAAGCCCTGTCCCACCTGGCCCTGAACACTGTCAGGGATGGGGCAGCCACAGCTTCTCTGGGCAACTTGCGCCAGTGCCTCACCGCTCCCATAGCAGAGAATTTCTTCCTTACATCTAACCTAAAAATACCTTCTTTCAGTTTAAAGCCATTCCCCCTTGTTCTGTCTCTACACAATTTTTTCACAATTTATTTAGCCCCACTGGTACTCAAAGTGCACTGCCAAAGTTCGGGCTGCTTCCCACCACAGAAGGACGAGGGGCAGACGGACAGCGTGCTTTGACAGCGACCACGGGGCCCCGAAGGCCTCTGAGCGTTTTGGTGGCCGCCATCCCGGGGCATCCCGACCTCAGGTACTCAAGCAACCTGGTGCAGCGCACAGCCACCTCCGCCACCGCCCGGGGTAATTCAGGGCTGTGGTTTCATGGTGGAAACCAGGAGCCCGCTGAAGCCTGGGGAGCCGGCCAGCCTGCCCGCCCCTCGTCCGAGGAGCCCGCCAGCCCCGCAGGGCTGAGGACAGCGGGCTGCCCCTTGAGGCAGCGCAGTGAGGGGCTGCGGCCCGAGTGCCGGCGGGGGAGCCCGGAACAGGCTCCGTGAGGGGACACGCGGGGGCTGGGGGCGGCCTCGGGTGGGGGCCAAGCATAGGGGCAAGGCAAGGAGTGGAGCGGGTTCGGGAGCAGGCGGGGAAGGGAAGGTCCGGGCCCGCGCGGGGGTCAAGCACAAATAGCCGGGGGGGAGCGACAGCCGTGGGGTACGGCGCTGAGGGACGGGGGGCGCGGGGTCTGCGCAGCGCATGGCGGAGCAGGGCGGGAAGGAGCGGCGGGGAAGCGGGGTGCTGGTCGGGGAGAGGACCGCGCAGTGCAGAGAACGAGCGGCCGGGGCGGGCCGGGCGACGCTTTGCATTTACCACAACGCCGCGGCCTCCGCCGCTCCGCGCCGCCTCGGCGCTCCCGCCTTCCCCGGCCATCTTCCTGCGCCTTGCCGAGGGGCTGCGGCGGGGCGGGGCCGGGCCGGCGGGCAGAGCGGCGGGGCTAGGGCCGGGCCGCGGCACGGAGAGGTGCCGGGGAGGCTGGCACCCGCCGCGCTGCGGGTACCCGATGGAGCTGGCCCCGGCCGAGGGGCTGCAGCCTTGTGTTTGGGGCCGGGACCCCCGCCTGCCTGGGGAGCGGAGCCTGCGGTGTGCCCGCCGGCTGCCGGGGCTTGCCAGGCAGGCGCTCCGCAGCTTTTCTTAAGCCGTGACACGATAGGCTGGATCGGTAAAGGTCTCTAAAGAGGAGAGGAGATACGGGCTGTAACTCGCCAACTGGGGTATACGTGGAGTCGTGGGATGGGTGTTGAGAAAGCACTGCACAGGGCACAGGTAGCCTTGGTGAGGTGCGTACGAGGTGGAAGCAGCTGGCACCTTGGAGAAGCCAGCGCCAGTGCCAGACTGGCAGGGTGGTGGAAGGGTTTGGACAGCTAGGTAGGAGGCCTGGGCTGAGTAAATTAGTGGGGAAGATTAAGCTGGTGTGGTTTAAACTGACATTTTAACAGGATTTTGCTTATGCTCTATGGAGGCAAAAAGGATGCCAGAAAGCAAACTTCCAATAGTTCATTGATCTTCCTTTCCATCCTTGCTGATTTATGATCGGGTGCTCCTTCTTCTGCAACCCTGTGTATGTGCTGGAGCTAGCTGTAATCTTCCCAGAGCCTTCAGCCCATTGTCATGCTGCTCATGCTGTTGGTCCGGCAGAAGGAAAGCAGATAAGGGTCCACACAGCCTTCTACCGCTCTCCTCCTGCCCTTTTCAATTCTGTTAACATCATTATTAATGCCTAGCTTTAACAGCCTCGCAGATGAGCGGGACCTTTTTTCTTCTCTTGGGTTGTTCTGATCATAGCCTACATTCCCATGTAAGAAGGTCAAATCTGGACTTGCTCTGTCCTTTTTATAAGATGGCTTCTGGACAAAATGCTAACAGCCTCTCAGTCCACTGCAAGGAAAATTACAGCTTTGCACTTTCTTAGAAGTGAGAGTTGGTTGATTTCTGGTATTTGTCTGTTAAATATACAACTGGTAGAATTCTGCCATTCCTGCACCGGAAATTATTAAAGGAAGAAGAAGTTGCTTTTAGGGGAGACTTGGGTATAGCGAAATATGCTTACTGGTACCTGAGGGGCTTTTAACCATCCAAGTAAGCAGACATTTCAAGTTGGTACACTACTTTTCTAAAATATAGTCATTGAGACAGGTAGGTCACAAGTCATAACAGATGAATCCAGAGGACACTACAGGTCTGTCTACAACAGGAGTCTGGTGTCCAATGTGGGCTGGCTTTTAGTTGCATCCTGTTGGTGCACTTGCATTAGAACTGATACACAGTTAATAGCTTAGGAATCTGGTGTTAAGAAAGCTTCTATAAATTAATCACCAATTAAAATCTGGCTAAATACTAAAGCAATTAAAAATCATCTTGACATAAATGCTTTGTTTCTTATATGAAGCCAGATTTGTTTGCTTTTTGGTGGATCAAGGAACTATTTTTAGATGAACTATTGCTACAATTGACAACATGTATGAAAGAACAGAAGACCAGGTTTACAAAGTGCCACTGGCTGACTGCAGAATGTCTGCCCCAGAAGTGATGCCTCTATATGAAGTCTGAGTTATACTGGAGAAAAAAACTCAGTTCCTTTAATAGTGCTTTAAAATAAACTTAATAAAAAGTAGTGAATTTGATAAACAGCATATACAGACTTGCACAAACCTACATAAAGTAAATAAAAATATTTTTGTAAAATATATAGGTTTTTGTAATGGGCAAAATCCCTAAAGATGTTTGCCTTTCAATTGCATGTGAACATTTCATACAACTATTGAGAAAGAAAGTTGAATATTTCATCCAAAATTGGGGATTAAATGCTACTGATTTGTACCCACAATTGGTTTTCAAGATTTGAAGATTTTTGTTGCTTGGAGGTGGGAAAAACCCCTCCTAAAGCCCACATTAACTCTAGACCCAATGCATTCTGACTTGATTACCGCCGCGTTACAGATAAAGCTGCCATGGCATAAACAGAAGTGAGCTCTATAGTTCTGAAGCTATTTGTATTACAGCTAGAAACTCAGATCAATTGTGCCACTGTACTGATTTCTTCTAACTTTGGGACCAGTTGGGTTACTATTACAATCTTCTGTCTTTTTTAACCACGTTCTTTATCAGACCACTGCGATACAGGAGATTGTTGTAACTACACCACAGACAGAAGCTTAACAGTTTTTAAAATACTAACATGAATAAGATGCTAAAAAATGAATTCCTCCGGCATTGTACTGAAAAATGTAGCAGGAAATGTTTATTCTTCCTGTCAAGGTTGGATGACTGCATTTTGTCAAGTCTTCCTTTTGGTATTCTTCTCTTCCAGCAATTTCCCAGGACTCACTTAAGAAGTAAAATGAAGTGTCATGTCTTGCTAATAACAATAAATATGAGTGTGGAAATGAAAAACTAGATATATTTAGCTGGGGTACATTTGAAGGGTAGCGCCACTATCAGCAGCCACTGGTCCAACCCACAGAGTTGCTCTTCTCTGTGTAAGATATTTTCATTGGCGTAAAATGTAATTTTTTTTTAATTTTTCTTTTACTTTTGTTGCAAATGAGACAAATTCCTTGTTCTGTAAACCAAGAGAATTAATAGAAACCAGAATTCATGAGGTTCTTTGTGCATGATGGAAATGAAGCTGCCAAGGATTTTGCTAGTTAGTAACCCTGATTTTTTCAGTATGAACTGGGGTAGAATGTATGAATTTACTGTGGATTTTCAAAGCCTTTTTGAAGGCAGATGATTATCTGAAAGTTGATATTGAGGCCTTAACTGTGAGAAAGACTGTAAGCATTCTGTAGAGCATTTCTATTATCTTTGTTTAGCTGTTTGTTTATAAACTAAAAATAGAAGGAAAAGAATAAGCACAGTTAGAGATACAACCATGGAAAATTATCAGAGAGGAAAAGAACAAATAAAACAGCATAGATCATACTAACAAGTAAGTCTGGGTAGGTCTGGACATGTAGCCAAAAGCCATAAAGGAGCAGATGGAAGAAATGACACACAGACAAAGCAGAGTTTAGACTTATATGCAAATCCGTTGTGATTACTGTACCTTGGGCCTTTACAGAATGAACTTCACCATTTCAGTAACACATCTTTTCCTCTCTTATCCTGTTACTGATAAAAGCAGGGCATGCAGTATCTACCTTTTCACAACTCTAATGTAAAGAAATGTTGAAAATAGAAGATATGGGGCAGGAATACATGAAGAAAGCAGCCCAAAACAAACATTATCGTGGAGTTACCTGTTCACCTTTGCAACTCCAGTATGTATTCTCCTTCCAAGAAGTCATAACAAACATTTGACGACTCAGTTTGGTATGTAAACACCAAAAATAGCCAAGAAAGGTGCAAACATCCAGAATATTTCAGAAGGTATGGCTTACCTACATAGAAGCTTGCCAATTAGGGGATGAAGTAAGAGCTCTTATTCTGGTTCTGCCTGTTGCTTGCAGCTGTTATGTGAACAGCAGAACTGTAAACAATCTTATCAAGCATGAACCTGCATTTCTCAGTGGTTACAAGGTAAGGGATCTCTCCCCCAGTTCATAGAATTATAGAATAGTTAGGCAGAGAAAGACATTTTGGGGTAAAATAATCACCAAAGAGAATATTAAAACCAAAAGCCTAGCATATGCAGTACTTTAGGGCATGTTGAAAACAGTTTTAAATTGCTTTCATATCCAGTTGAATATATTCCAGAATTTTGAGTTCTTTTACATTACCTGAGGCAGTTACCCAGCCCAAAGGGTGGCTGCTGAAGATCCTGAGTGCAGCAGAACATATTTGCCAGACAGCATTACAGGCATCTGGGAGAACACAGTGTTTCAGATCATTCCCCTTCATGCAAGAACCTAGGGACACCTCACAGAAAGCTGTCCAATTAGGCAGGCCTGGGAAGCGTCCTACAATGTGCAGTAGCATAGATGCTGTACTTTCCCTTTGTGACTACTGTACTACATTCAGCAGGTGATGGAGTGGCACTACAGGCTGGAATCTAGGTTCTGTCTACCTTCAATTTCAGCAGAACTAGCCCCTGGAGGAGTTTGAACATTCAGCAATGGCTGAAAGCTGCCATTCAAGATGTTCATGGGGCTTCTAAATTTTTGTGACGTTTAAATCATTGTTAGGCACTGCTTGACAGAATTCTGGGCTTTGATTTATTTGTGCTATGAAAACCACCTTTAGTACAAAACTACAATTTTGTTAGTTATTAATCTCAGTGTGCCAGACTAGAGCAGTGAGAACTTCATGTTGCAATTTCCTGGCTTCTGAAGATTCTCTTCCTGCTTTTCAGGTTCATGTTATTAATATAGAGTTCTTTATAGCTGAAATAAATGCAAACAAAAATTTCCTCTTCTTCTTTAATACTAGAACAAGCTTCATTTCTTCCATAATATTATGCAAATATTTCCCCTAGCCAGATATTGAGGTGCATTGACATTTGACTGGTAAACCATTATTTTAAAGCAATGCTGCTCACATCATATTCTATGACAAATTCTTCACATACAGCCATGAAGACTAGCCAGGGAACTGTAACTATATAGTGAGTCACACCCAATGTGATGAATTTAACTGTTGAAGTTTGTTTCTAAAAGAGGTTGTCCACTTGGCTCCATCCCCCTTTTTTTCCCTTTTTTTTTTTTTTAGTTTTGTTTTTGTTTTCTAATAAACTCCAGCAAATTTGGAAAAATCTGCAAAACAAAAGAATTCTGAGTGTTCTGAACAAGCAAACAAGGAGCAGTTTAAGGACTTTTTTTTCCAAATAGGCCAGTAGCCTTGATGTAATTTTGTCTACTTCACAGTTTGTGTAGGGAAATGAAGTGCAGGGAAAGAAGCGTGTTGGAAAGCAGAATCTGGTCCAGCAAGTTCTCCTGTAGCATAGGTAGGTGAAATGTTCATGGCCGGCCAAACCCTGAGCTCCGCACAGAATGGCCCACTCCATAAGGGTGCCAGAATCCTGGATCCAGACCATTTGCTAATTGTATTGTTTGTGTAAAAGACAGATCGTTCCTCCTGAGCAAACAGCAAAACGTGATTGTTTCTTAACCGTACATAGACCGGGGCCACGTGTTGCATACTGTTGATTTCTTTTCCTCTGAAGAGGGAATTGTTACACTTCTTCTTCAGCTTTAATATGGCCATTGGAATAATATGGGAACTGTTCTGCTTGTCTATCTTTATAGCAGCTTTGGGAGTATTAGCAATTAGAGTATTGAGTCATCTGAATTTTCCATATGGGAGCTTTCACCTAGCAAGAGTAACTTAGTCATTAATGTAATGAATTTTGAGTGACCAGTTTGAGACAATAGCTTTCAAACTATTATATAGCACTGTCCTGGTTCAAAGCATAGCTTTGAACTTCAGGCACACAAATCCTGTATTGAAAACATATGGGCCCAAATTGCAGAAGTCATGAACCCCAGATATGAGAAATGCAGTATCAATGCCTACCAGTGAAAAACACAGGTCATTTACCATTGCATTTCAAAAACATTCTATGACAAAGACATGAATAAATCATACTGCTCCAGGGAATAAGTTAAGTGCTTTAAATCTCATTTCTCTTCCTTCAACTCCTACTTTCCAGTTGCTGAAACAAATGATATGTGTTTCTTGGAAAACATCCTTTTAGTAAACAACTTGAATCTGTTCCCTTTATTGCATGGTCTTAGTTCAACCCCAGATGATCATATTTATTATTATTATTATTGTAAGCATGTAGGAGCTCTACTTACAGACAAAAATTGTATTGTCTCAGACACTAAGCTAAGAGAGAAAAAAGATCCCCATGACAGATAACTTACAATCTAAGCCTAAGACAAGAAACAACTGGCTATAGTGTCAGGGGAGTTCAAGAAAACTGCGCAGGTCAGCAAGATAAGCCCTGACCTCAGCTCAGCAGCAGCTTGGCTGTTGTTAAATTTTTGGTGGGCACCACTGCAAGGAATATTTGAGGAATGATTTGAAGACAAAGTTACTCCAGTGTTTGCATGTTTGTGTGAATTTCTGCATGCCGTGGAGTCAATGTGGAGGCAGGCATGGAATAATGGATTAAAAACACAGGCTGGTACTGTGATTGAACAGAAGTTCATCCTCACAGTAGCATCAACAAGGCCAGCTGACATGAATGCAGTCTACTATTTGGCTATGCCTGCTCATCTACAACCATTTGTTGGAGTACAGTTTGGAAAAAAAGTAAGTATGTGTTTTATAACTTGGTGAAATGGAATCCACATTTACTTCAGCACCCTTTAAACAGTAAAGAAGAAAAACGCAAACAAGAAACTTAGCTCCCCTTGGATTCCTACCACAATGCCACTGCTTAGCCTGGAGGATGAAAACCCTGAATTTACTCACATTTCATTTACATAACATTGCATAACAAAATGGAGCTGAAGGAAGATTGAGGTAGAATGAAAAAAAAAGCCAAACATGCAATCAAATACACATCACTGCCTCAGATGTCCACTCATGGGGAGAAATGGCCAGAGATACTTCACTTAGGCTCAGTATGCCTCTAAGTTACTGGGGTGAACAACCCCAATCAGCTATAGGGCTCAGCAGCTGGCTTCCTTAACTATGGGAAATGTCAGGCAACCTTAATAATAGGCTTTGCCACCTGTCTCTCCTGTAATTATATTATTATTATTATTATAAGCATCATAAAGCTGAGGATGAAAGTGTTGACTAGGATTAGCATTTATCTAGGACTGCCATTAATCTGCATATATGTGAAATTTTCTTATCTGAAAGATGTCTGTCTTCATTAGGGCTGAAGTTGTTGGATACATTGCATGGCAGTGAAAGGACTAGGTCTCAGCTGTGTGGCAGAATGATCATAGCAGCAGTTTGTGATGATGACTTTTCACACAAATACACAACAGGACAGAACATACCCTCCTGCAATAAAACCCACCTGCAGATATTAAGGAAAATGAAATCACTGAGGAATTTCTCTCGTATTATTTCTCTCACAGAATTTTGCCCTTACTGTTTCATGGGGGGTATGCGGTTACCCCTCTACAAGGAAGATTCTTGAGGAACTGTCCCAGACGTGGTCGCCAGGAATGCATGCAGAACCCAAGAAACCACTGTGCTTGAGACCAGGCACATGGAGCCCATATGCTCTGGTCAGACCTGATGCTTGCTCGAGGCAGCTCTGTCAGAGCCATACAATCAGGAACTCCCTGTGTTTGTGACGATGCCATATCTGATCCCTTCCTTCCTGGATATAAATAGTTGCATTCTGAAGAACAGCCAGTGAGGTATTTATCATAATTTCATGTTGCTATTTTTAAAAAATAGATACACAGTTTTGTCATGCACAACTTCCAACAGGAAATATTTTCTGTTTATGGCAACATAGTTCTTACTGGCTGATACATCACTCATCCTCTGGTTAGCATGTGGGGTTTGATGGTCAGCCAATTTAATATGGACGGTTTAAAAACACCAGCTTGGTAATTTGGATTATTTTTGTTGGTCATTATCAGTAACTGATTAGTGAATTCGGAGAGCATTGCAACTAGCAATGCTACTTTTTAGCCTGTGGATAGACTTGTTTCTTTTAACATTTAATATTTCTTATGAAGGCAAAAGTCTATCAGAATAATTTGGTTTACTCACTTTTTTTGCTTTAGTTATACTGACAGTAATTATGAGTTGATTTGTGAACATTACACCTTCAATTATTGGCATTTTCTGAACATATAAATACATAAATATATGAATATATTACTTTTTTTGGACACTGTGAATTTATTTTATCATACTTCCCAAAGAGATTTAAAGGGTAAGTATGATTTCCTTCTGCGTGTATTTTCAATGGTTTTCATTATAATATATTTGGTCCATAATCAGAAGTGTTGGGAGGTCACATGGAATACACATCAAAATAGATGGAAGGAGTTATAACCTCCTCACAGGATGACAGAAGCTATTCACATCTATCAAGAGAGTCATGTATCCTGCATGGCAGCAGAGCTACCTCTAAAGCTTTATGCAAAAAAATTCCACAATACTGTTGAAGCAAACTAGTAACAGCCCACTCAGCTACAGAAGCTTTGGTCCTTTCTGTTAAGCAGGAATACTTTTGCATCCTTTCCTATGCACTTCCTAACTTCCCCATAATATACTAATATTCTTCTGCCAGTCACGATGATAAATGTTTCCAAGTGTGGTTTAGTTGCTTGTCACAAATTTTGGGATAAGCCATCTTCTACTTTGCATTTCCATAAAGTTTACTGATGATAAATGGAAGAACCCAACCCACATCCTTAACCTAATTCAGCCAAATGGTCTACAGGTAACTAAAAGCTGAGAGTGAGGCAGTGGGAATGCACGCTGTTCTGGAGTCAAATCCAGGATCTTATTTTAAGCCACAAGAAAGAGCCATGTTTGATTATATAGACTTCCCTAAGAAAGGCATCTTGTACTTCACTAGAAGATAATGTGACATGTTATTAAGTGCCAGTAATTGGTGTGGTTTTGTTAAAATATACAGTATAAGCCATTCTGTTGAGTAAACAGTAAATGAAATTCATACTTTACAAAACCACAGCTTGCTTCCAGCTTATATCTCTCAAAAATAAACATGATTGCTGAAGAATAAGTTACAGAGAACAAAATACACATTCCTGCTCCCCCATGCTTTCACAGTACATGTCATAGACAAGTTTAAGATGCACAAGAAATATAGCCTAGAATCACTGTGGAGTCTTCAAAGCCATTCCCTGACACATTCATGAAAGGAACTTAATGTACGTGAAAAATTGGCTTTTAATAGCTCATTTGAAATCTTCTACTTCATCCTCTGGTGATGTCAGATACTATGATGTCACAACAGCTGCTGGTGCCAATGATTGATACCATACAGAAAAACCTTTTGCTTAAACTAAGGTTAAGTGTAGGAAAGAAAAACAATTTCTCTTTTGAGGCAAATAATTGCACTGTAGTGTGCAGATATAATTTCTGCCTAGGTTTTGACTCACTTGCTAGCATATTGCTTTCATTGTAACATTACACACAATAAAAATCAAACCACGTTTTCCTACTTTACTTGTAGATTTGCTATAGTATTACAGAAGTATTTATACATAAACACACACTGAAAGCTACATGTGGTATCTGTCTTGCATGAAGTCTATATCATTACAGGCTTCCATTATAAAAACTAAGTTTTTGTAACAAAAAATTATTACACAAAATGTTATGCAGAAGCCAAGCTTTCTAGAAATACTGTCACTCAAGCTTTTAAGTAAAATGCAACAGCTCTTTAGAGACTAGTCCAGAAGCCATCCCACCCTGAAGCTCTATTTACCAAGATCTCCTCAGCAGCCAAGTATTTCACTTTGTTTTGGCTACGCAAGAAAAGAAATGCTCCAAACATATGAAACAGTATTTTTTATGTGTTGTGTATGATGTTTATGGAAATCTTAGTAGCTAATAAAAATTATGAAAAATAATAGATTAAATTCACGGGTTTATACTCAAAATCTAAGGATTTAATTTTATTTCAAAACATTTTGTGAATTGTACAGATGAGAGCTATATGTAACAACTTTTATAAGAAGCTACATAGCTGTATTAGTTGGATATTTTCTTTTGAATACTTGGCAGCATCAATTTCTTCTGAGAATTTAAGGGCGCTTCTCAGAGATGCATGGGTAGAGAAAAAGGAGGAAAGAGACAATACCTGAAAACCAGTCCTTACTCATTTGCAATGTAGATAACTTTGTGCTTCTCAATTACATCTATGTCATGCTCTAGTTGTTTCATCTGTATTTCCAGCTTTTCTTTATTTATTTTCTTGGGAATGGTGTCCATTTCTACCGGAAGACCCTGAAATTCCTGATGCACTTCCTCCCAGTTCTTTTTCAGCCCCTAGTGCCATTAAATGAAAAGGAAATATATGAAAATGCAACAAGAATTATCTTACAAAATGCACTATAGAAACCACTTCCCTGTAAACAGCAACCTGGCTACCATAGATATCACCACATCACACAGAGTGGTGTTACCTACTTCAAGTAATCACAAATAGTACCAATACTTGGAACTCCGGCTAAAATTCAACAGCAGTTTCAGCTCATCTACCACCAGCTTCATTTCCATAATTGAGACTTTGCTCAGATCATGGACACCAAACTGATCCCACAATATTTTAACTTCAATGAAACACTTTGCAAAATTCTAAATAATTGTATTTCCTAATCTACGTTTATGATAACTTCTATGGGAAACTTATTTAACATTTGAACTAAAACCCCTAGCTGTCACTGACACTATCAACAATAATTCCAATAACTGTTAGCTTTCTTGAATGCTGCTATGCAAAGAATTACCTTACTAGAGAAAGTCAACTGTATCTTCCATATATAAACCCCCAAGACTAAAGGCCTGCTTTAAAAAAAAATCATGCAGAGACAAACTTTTATCTACCAACGTATGCTGAATGGAACCAGGCTGTGGTAGAAAAATTAAATGTAAAACATGTCTTTATATCCTCACAATTACTGCAACAATGGTTCTTACTTTCTCTCCTCAAAAGGGTGATCAAAATCTACACATCCTATACATGCATATATGAGGATTTAGTAGAGTTTATTCACTGCATCAAATGTCCTCATGAGAACTATGGATGAACTTATCAATCACACCTACTAGAAGGGATTCATACAGCTATCGGTAAATAATACAGTATGGCTAGCAATGAAAAAACACTTTTCCAAAGCATTTTTGGCTCTCAATCCTATTTCCTTAGTGGAGATCTTAGGAATCATTCAGTCCCCAAGAGAACTGAAGTTACTTTCCTGGAAACTGCAGTTTTCAACTCCCCTCTATAACTAAAATGAGATTCAGCTGACACATTGATTTTATGGCATGTTGTGATTTCCAACCTCATATCCTTCTTCTCCATTGTCATTAAGCACCTCTTTTCCCAGACTGGCTAATTGATTAACATTCTGAAGTCGAATTTAGAGGAACTATTCTTAGCACATATTTAGCTTTGAAGATTATTGCTTTTATTTCAGGACTGACTTAAAAACTTGTCTGATTTTGTCCACTGTATGAACTGATTTAACAGAAAAAAGAAGACCTCTCCTTGCCAATAATAAGAAAAACACTTTTAAATATGAATTTTCAAAGCAGTGCATTTATTGCACAGCAGTTTGTGTTTTTTGCATATTCGTCTTAAGCAACTAACTGTTGTCCATAAAGGTATTCCAACAGTACTCATGGACAAATATCTACGTAAGTTTAAAAACCCTACTTCAACATGTGAAACTTAGAGCAACAAGACTATTTATGTACTTCCTTTCATTGCTCCTTGTCTTTGCAGTACAAGGTTGTAAATTACTTAAGTAAATCTCCTAGTCTACAAGGCAGCAGGTATAGTTTATGAACACACAGTCATGAAAATAAGTACTGTATTTCCAAAACTTTCATAGAAGAGTCATTTATAGCTTCTTTTAAATAATTGGTCTTTGTGTACATTAGTAAAAACTAGTTTGGAAATCACTGAAAAATGTGAGTTTTTAAACACATGAGAGCATGCACTCATCACAATTCACTCTGTCCCTACAGAGTAGGGAGATTAAAATCAGATCATAACTCCCTCTATAAAAATCTCCCTCAGAGCTCCTCTAACAGCAATGTAATATGCTGACCACTATTGCTATGGGCTAGATCACAAACTGAATATCTAACTCTATATAAGGAATTCTTATACATGCTGGATCAGTGAGAAGTATGTACTGCATTTATCAACATTCTCTTTTATTCTCCCAAGCAAAGGAAATGTAATGGAGAGTTCAACAAATGTTGGCACAAATTATTCCCCTTTATTTTTATCAGTTCCTGAGGCTTGATTTTATTCTCAAACATCTATTGCCACATATTCTTTCAAATCAGATAGAGCACATGTGCTCACTAGCAATGTCAATTATTTTAAAACAGAGGAATTCCCATATGTCTACAGCTGAGCACTGGGTAGAAGCCACATACCCTGGGGACATTAATTCCTCCTGACAGTATAACTGTATAACCAATCTGGCCCATGAAAGACCAATCATTTTTGAAAACTTTAAAAGAAAATACTGAGTTAATGAAAAAAAAAAAAAAA
>NDXB01003467.1:0-32453 GCA_002631895.1 Agapornis roseicollis | reverse complement strand
AAAACTTTTAAAAAAAAAAATAATATTAAAAAAAAAAAAAAAAAAAACCCCAAAACCAACCTTTTAAATTAAAAACTATTTCAGTGCACTCCTGTATTTTAAAAATATAGAACATATTTTTAATCAAACTGAGTGCAGAACTGTGAGCAGCTGAACTCACGTGCCTTTTTGCACATGTATTTTTTGCTGCATAGTTAACTTGCTGGACCATCAGTTTGTCCCATGCCTCTCCCCCCACAAAAATATCTTAATCTTCACCCTTCCTATCTACTGGAATTGATAAAACTGGACTAAAAGTAATTGTAAAACTAGCCGTATCAGCTCTGTTCAGTTCTGTTTACAACTATTCTATAGCTCCATCTAGCGAAAAAGTAGCTAATTAAAATCTAGTATACTATTATTTATATGGATTTATATTACATTGTTTAATCTCTTCAGAGATGTTACAAATCACACTAAATCAAAATATGCACCTGCAGGAGAGTGTTTCTTTCTTCATCAGTTAGCCGTTTCATGGCTTTCTTCCTGAGATTCTCCAAGATACTGGTCTCGTATTCTTTCTGAGCTCTCTCCCTTTCTTCATTCCTCCGTGTTATGTATTTTGGTGTAACACCATACTCCTAGAAGGGCAAGGAAGAATTTTCTTATATGCTTCTAAGAAGGAAACAAAGACATACTTGTCATCCATAGTACCTTACATTTGCAAAGACAGCTTAAAATGGAGTTTTGTGTGACTGAGCAATAAAATCTTACATTGCCATGTTCTTGGAAGTATCAAACAAGATTGCAGTCCGAGCAAAATGAATAAACAATTCCCTTCATTTTCTTTTTGCAACCCTGGAAGACAACAGGACACAGGAACCAAAATGTCTGTTTATAAGAAGTGATGGTCAAGTGAGGATTTGGAACCTGTTAATGACAGCAAGCTATTTTACATTTTTATATGGTGTCAGAGTTTACATTCTGAAACACATTCCTTACTTTTTTTGAAAGGCCTTCCTGCATTCTGATTTTTGCTGAACATTGTATGCCACGGAAGAGGGTGAATAGTGTTAACCCATAAAGGAAACTGGACCAGATACGGGTGACAAACTATCCCATACTGGATGTGCCAGAATTGTGATTCTGGGACCAAAAATAATTTCAAATATCCCAGATGTACTTGGGGGAACACATTTATTTTGCCTTTTCCTTTGTAAAATGAAGCCTGCCTAGCTCTGCCAGAAGGTACCGGAGTCTACCTTCTTTCTACCAAATGCTAAATGATAAATGAAAACCTTTTAGTGTTGGGCAGCACCACGACTAGCATTGTTTATGTGTATGTTTAGCCATGCAAAAGTACTGCAAGGGCTGCCAGTTCCCTTTTTTTTACTTTCTCTGTCATGAGTTGTGTTGTGTGTCATGTCTCTTTTTGCATAGCGCTCTGTCACGAGTTATCTGTTTAGATTAGCCAGACTCCTGATACATCTTGTTTTTCTTAGTAGTGGAATAGACTGGATCTGTGCTTGTGGGAGCTGGTCCTTAAAGGCAGCCTAGCTCTCTGAAGCTCCTCTGCTTTCCATAGCTGTCTGCTGCAGGGTTCTACCTACTAGTTTCCTGAATAAGATGATGTTGGCTCTCCTAAGTACAGGATCTGTATACAATCACCCTCCTCCCTGAGGAGGAGGGGATCTTGAAGTACTTTATTGCCTGTGCAACCAAGACTAATATTGATTATCATGTCTCTAACCAGTTATTTCTCATTTTTAAGTAGCAGAACCAGAAAAGCATGACCATCATCAACCATCTGGGTTAAAAAGCTGTTGCTGACATGTTTCAGGAACCTATTTGGATTGCTTTCATCCCATTGTGCTGTTCTTTCAGCAGATATCATGGAGGGCAAAGTCTTCCATAAGAAGCTGCACTGTGATCTGAATGTTTCATCAAGTTGCTCACTTAATTGGGTAGTCCATAACAAATAGACTTTTGACACTTACTGGCCTTTGCTTTGATCCTGACCCACAAGATCAACCAGCCTGTTGCCAGTTCCACAGAAGACCTCCATATATATGAACAGCTCCTTTATCCAAAGGGCAACCCCACCTCTTCATCCCTGTCTGTCTTTCCTAAAGACCAAGTATTCACTCATCACAGAACTCCATTTGTCTGCCCATTAGACACTCTCTGGGTTCCCAATGCAACACGTATGCCAATGTTTTTCTGACAACATAAGCAAGTGAATACAGAGCACAGGCAAGGCCCAACTCTAGTGCCAGTGATTTCTCCTTGATGAATTTCAGGTGTCTACCACAAATAGCAGGGGTATCTAAACATCTCAGAAAGAATCATAAACATTCTATAGGAGAATGCAATAGAAAAACTAGAACAGGCATTGCTGCTAGTATGTCCACTATAATTTAATACAGCTTACCTTTTTCTTAATGTATTTTGGAAGAAGTCCTGAAGTTTCAAGCAGATATTTATCTCCCTGTCTTCTATCAACATAAATAGGTTGAGGTTTTTTAGGCAGCCCTGTGATAACAGCAACTGCATTTGTATTTATAAAATTCTTTTTACTCTGAATTCCCATAACTGGGCGATCTGTCCTCCGTGGCACTGATAATTCAGGCAATTTCTTAGGATCCTGTTCTTTTTTTCCTGTGAATTGAGCATGTAAACATTCTCAGCAATAGTTGTGAAGAGCTTGGCAATTTGATGTTATGAGATTTTTCAAAAGGGAAAAATTATGTACAAGACTACATAAAAATAGAAATCAACTATCTACAATTGAAGAACTGGCTAGGAATGTACTATAATAAAGATGAGTATGGTTGTTTGGTGTAACAAAAGCTTTATAATCCAGGAAATGCTATGTTGGTTTAGATGGGTTTTCCTTACAATATGCCACTCATTTCCTCTTAACTGCAGTAGCACAGGACTTTTCTTCAATTAAAACTACTTTTACCAGAGAGGCTCATTGTTAATTAATGCCCTTAGACATTAATGGCTCTGCCCAGTCTCATCTGGGGCATTTACCCCACACCCTAGGGCTCAGAAACCCTGTTTCAGGTCAGCTCTGTGCTGTCAGTGCCTAGCTGAGCTGCCTCAGCCATGTCTGCCCCTAGTCCTATTCTTGAAAAGCTATGTGGAATCAGTGGATGGACCTGACCCTTGGCCCATCTTGCCTGATGGCTGCTAGGCCAGTGACAGGACACATCTCATCACCACCCCAACTCTGCTTGCCTGACTCTGGTTTGGTGGGACTGCACCCTGTTGGTGAGGTCATTGCCCAGCCTGCAACTGTGGCTGCTCTCAATTTCTGGCTCACCTCCCTGTAGGGAAAAGCCCTGCCCTTGCTACTCCCTCACACTTGCAAACAACTTCTCACAATCCTTTGTCCTGAGAATACAGAAACTCTTCCTTTTCAGTGTTATCATTTCTCCAAGGCACCAACAGAAGTTCAGTAGCCTCCTGAGTAGTCTCCCTTTAGGGGAGTGATGAAAGACAACTCATTTCCCACCAGACATAACTCTTAAATCACAGTGATTGTCAGAGATAATGATTTGATTCAGGTTGTCTGAGTTCATGTTTTTTGGCAGAAAACAAGTATAATGTCACTAGTGACAGAGTTCATTCCTACAACAGCTGGTTTCCTGATGATGACCCCACAAACCAGTGCTTTCCTGGGTTTTATTTTCACAACATGATAGCTTGCTATAACTTAGTACTGTAGGACACACAGACTTAAATCTTTATTTCTCTTTGAATGTCTTTTGGATAAGAGCCCTCACTTCTGGAATCAGCAACTAAGCTTGGTTAAAATGAATGCCAGAGTTCAGGAGTACCACAAGACTCAGCTGGAGTTAGGAAACACACCTTTTGTGAGGAAGTGGTGTGTCATCAGACTCTAAACCAATGACACTATTGAGGGGGAAAAAACTCTCAATCTTTTTGTTCTGTCCTTGTAATGTATTTTTTAACCCAGTTTTGAAGGCAGCACATATACCACAAACACAGTGCTATAATCCCATTTAGAAAACAGACAACTGATTAAATTCCAAGTGATGGAAGTGATGTGTTTTAAAGGAGATGATGGAGCAGTGTAAATTCTTTAGGGCAGGTATGAAATTCCAGCCAACAAAGGTACAAGAACTTTCTGAGTTAATGGTAGAGTTGCTTCTCAAGATCCGTGAGGATCTGATCCTGGCAATGAAATCACTAGTCTGGATTAAAGCTATGATGTGTCATAGTTATTTTGAGGCCTTGGAACATTGACTCCAAATGCAAACACCAAAACACATATTGCTATTATGAAGCCCTGAATCAACAAGTTGAAATAGAAATACTGTGAGCTGCTTGCCTGAGAAAACTGAGACAGAGTGCTGTATTTCTTTGTATATAGCAATTTTAAAGCAGACAACGCTAATTTTACAAGTATTTAAAAGGGATCTTACAGACTGCTCCAATTTATTGGTGAATCAACCTTCTTTCCTATGCCCATCTAAAATGCTAGTGTGGTAATTTAACAAGGTCTTGAGCTTGGAAGCATTCATGGTTAGATGTCATGAAGTATTACACTCCAATATACTGAACGCTGTTCAGATTTCCCGAAAAGGTGAAGGCTTTACTTAAAACTGACCCAGGATGCCTACAGGACCTCTGGGACCAAAGCTTACCTTCATGTTCTAATAATCTGTATTGCCTGAGGCATTAAGCCTCCAAACACTCCTGGGACAGCCCGTATTTTCCTTGCTAAAGCCATTTGCATGTGCCATGCAAATTTGAGTGCTGAACTCCTCCATTCTCTTAGACAGCTTTTATTTTTTAATATATATATATACTGTATGTTAAACTGTTCTATATTTCGAGGCTAAAACCAACTTCAAGCTTTATAACTCAATTACAAATTCTGACAGCAATGTACCTAGAACTCCAGCAGCACTAAGAAGGTCGAGCCACACTTGCAGAACTGTCCTTAAGGCTGAAGGTTAGAACTGTCCACTCCTTATATCCAGAACTATGGTTGGTGCCCAAAGATAGGATACATTTTGCAACAAAATACTCCAGTTTTTTTATTTCTGTGACATGCAGCTCACCCAAAAAATCTATGCTTTGAACACTGCCAGCCAATTCAGTGCTATGAGATTAAGAGCTGACAGAGTGCTGAAAAGTAAAAGCTGTGTGAAGCTTAACATTCAGAAAGGCATACAATTTTTTCCTGTACCTCTTTAAGCATTAAAAACAATTATTTCACTTTAATACTCCCCTTCATATTATTTACTTTAATATTAATGATCAGTTGCAGAAAAGTCATACAAATCTATACTATATAATTACAAATTGAATTATCAGCAAGATAAAACATAAAAACAACACATCTTCAACATCTGGATAGCTGCAGCCAAGAGAGAATTTCTCTTTGTTTCAGCTGGTTTTGTACCACATGCCAGTAAATACTTACTGTGTTTTCTAATCCCATATATAATCTCCTTGTTGTTTGTTTCAGTATTTTACACAGTAAGAAACATTCTTGTAAAATAAAAAAATAATTTTGATAACATAAGTACTGTAAAAGGAACAATGGAAACTCTCCCAGCATACAAAAAATGATTTCAATAAAAAAAAAGATTCTCCATAACGGTTAATTTCAACATTTATATTATCAATTTTAAAATAATAATAATGTATTTCATGTCTACACTCACTTGCTGGTAGCTTGGGCTCCTTTGAATGTTTCTGCAGAAACTGTTTTGGTGATGGCACTGCAACTTTTGCTGGTCCCATAGTTTTCCACTGAGCTTTATTTTTCTCTGCTTCACATTTCACAGATGGTCTATATATGGATATATACCTTAAACATTAAAAAATAGCCATAAAGAAGTTAAAGGTCAGAAAATTATTAAAAGTCCTCTTAAAAGAATACATACTTTTGCAATAGTTCAGCCTTAAGCTGTTTTGTTTTGTACTCTCTTCCAAGTAAAGGCCATCACTCATACAACTTTCATACCAAGGCTAAGCCCAGCACTGCACTGACAAGTGGCTTCTTTGATTCTTAAGTTAGCTTGCTTTTCCTCCTTCTCTTGTTGTCTCCAGGGTCAGTATTATCACACTTATGGAATGGTTCCTGTATGCACTGTTCATGTAGGTACTGAAACAGACATCTGAAACTCAACAAAACCAAAATTCTGGAAATAAACTGCTTTGGCTATTGCTTGCATGAATTAATTTTGATGTTGCGCATTACAAACTTTGCTCTTTATTTTCTAATAAACTCAATTTTGAGAAGTTTTTTTAATTGGGTATTTGTTTTGTCCAAAACCACACCCCAAATATGAAGCTGTTGTGCATCTACAGGAACATAGTAATAATGAACCTACTTTGCTAATTTTCTATACTTGTTTGTAGTATGAGAAAAGTATCTCATTACTGACTGTCCACTGTATCATTGTCTCAATGTTCCTGTTGAACCATCTGTTATAGACTACTGTAAGTGACAAGATGAGATGGATGACTGCTCTAATATAGCCCAGCAAACTGTGTATTTCTTATATTAAATAGACTCAAACTATGGTCCCGAGCTATTGTAATTAGTGGTGAGTTTGGCACAAACTGAAATGGCTAATGTGAAAATTGGTAAGGCCTCAAACATGAAAAGATGTACACATGCAATAAGCATATGCTGCTCTTTTCATTTAGTGTTGCATATGGCACTATAACTTCTGCTTTAATCAAAAGCATGCAAATATGTTCTCCAAAAGAAGCCAACTGCTGATCATTAGCTTACTAACAGCATCTTGCATCTATCTGAAGGACTGAGCTGTCGCAGATGTTTTTCTTAGGGAGCAGAACTTCCTGCTCCTAAGGCTAAGGCTACCTCATTGGATCTTTTAAAATCTGCCCATCTTTAGGTAGTATGTGAAATTAATTTATGGTAGGCAAAAGCTGATGAACTCTTGTGCTCTTCTTTCACAGAAAAATAATGTGTTTATGAAAAAAAATATCATGTTTTCATGTAAGGAAAAAAACCCCCATAATACAACTTATCTTACACAAGTAATGAAACAGTTTGAAAGACACAGTGTAATGATGAGCTAGAGAATGGGGAGTCATAGTAGCAACAGTGATGAAACGTTTTGTATGTTAGCTGCAAATGTCCAATACATGTATTTGTATTGGACTTACTAAAACTGTGGAGTTATATTGTCTTCTGGAGATTTGGTCTCCAAAGTCAGAAAGAGGATTATGTACATAAGATATATACATATAACTCCAGAAATACCTCTAAAAATAAGGAATGAGATTTTATTTGTTTGGGCTTTTTGTTTGGTTTTGTTTTGTTGTTTTTNTTTGGGTTTTTTTACATGTTGCTGTAAATCAGAATCTTCTCTCCCTGCCAGTTTTGTGTTCTTTTGTAAATTTCCTAGTTTTGGTTGTGGTTTTGTGTTTATTTTTTTGGGTTTTTTGTTTTTTTTTTTTTTTTTTTTTTTTTTTTTTTTTTTTTTTCTGTTAAATTCCTGTTAAACAGCTATAGACATACGCACAACCCCCCACATTCATAAATCTTTGCGCTCCTCACCGTTTGGTAGGGGTTGGATTGTAGCCACACTATAGAGAAAGGTACTGACTTCATGAGGAGTTTGACCTACCAGGGTTCACACAGCCTTGGAATGCAAAAGTGAATGAGAAGATACTCAGTTTATTACATATTGGCATATGGCAAAGGTGTCTTTTGTAGACACCTACGGGCATTCCTTTGGACAAAGTTGCATCTTCTCAGTGACTTCCTAGGCCAGAAAGTGGCTAAATGTTGTCATACACCAATATCATAGGGTTAGAGAGTGTTGAGAGGAAAAAACCATGATTATGGGGGACTTCAGAACCTTAATCCACTCATTATTTGGCAAGGGGAAAAAAACACTCTTCTAGGTGTCAGCTTGGGACATCAAAGTTGGGAAAATGAGGATGTTTGCTGTGGTTTCATTAGTAGGGTGAAACGAGCCAGTTCAAAGTGAAACATATACGTTTGTTTGTTTGTTTTTTTTTAAGGCCCTACATTTTGTATGCATTAGTTAAAACTGGTCAGATCGCACTATTAACCGGGTTCAACACTGTTGTTACCAGCTGGATATTGGGCACATTGTGAAGCAAAGCCGGAAGTGGGATGTCAACAGAAGTCAATGAGATCAGAAGGGGATTTAGTCAGATTGTACCCAACCTAAGGAATCTCTTGCCTAGATTGAACCTGATGGTCATAGAGTCTCCAAATCCCTGAATAGGACTAGGACAGGAGTGGATTTAGTGTGCTGGGTGCCTTGCCATACTGTCATTTCACTTTCCTCTGTCTGCCAAAGGTATCTTTCATTCACATTGGAAACAAAAAAAGATGTATGAGCTATTTTTACATCGAAAAGGGTCAGAACTGGGAATCTCACAAGTTTAAACCCTTTTACTTGAAAGGGAATAATTATCTGTGTTCTAATGAGTGTCACTGATATTTCTACTCATCTTCAAGCTATTGAGTTATGACCTACTTTAAACTTTCTCTGAAAATGCTAACTGTGACAGCTTTGTTTCATGTAATGTACTAGGTACTTGGGACAACATATGTTTCCACACTATCAAATAAGAATTTTACTAAAGCTCTCAAAATAATTAATACTAGAGGGGGCAAAAGGCTTTTTTTAAATGTTTTTAAGGTAAGAAAGATCTATGTTTGATGCTGATTTTCTGTTTGTAAGGGGTAAGGAAGAGAAGCACAGCAGCGAGAAGAGACACCTGACACATGAAGGGAATAGAAGAGTGACACTGAGAGAAAGAAAATAAAAAATTTAAAAAGCCAACTTTTCAGCTGCTCACTGAAAAAATTGTGTGTGAGTAACAAGGATGTCACGTAATTACCCTGCTTGGAGAGAGTGCTGTGCAAATTCTTTGTCAATGAATAAGATGGCATTCACCAAACTGAACCGTCAGCTCACGGAGCAGGCTGGAAACCCGCAGATGTCTGTTAGTGACTCACTGGGAGGAGAATTAAGTGTGCAAAGACTAGTTTGGTTTCCTTAAACTACCTGTTACCAGTGAGAAGCATTGCCTTGCCAGCACAAGTCACCGTGTGTGCAAATGGCACTGTGGTAGCCACCTACCTGGGAGGTTTGACAGGCTTCTCCTCCAGGCGGGGCAGGAGGTTACTGATACTCTCCTCGGCATACGGCTTCTTCGCCCTGCGGCCGGACACGGAGAAGCGCCTACCTGGCGGAGGGGACCCGAACATGGGGAAGCGTTCACCCCGCTAAGGGGCCTCGCGTCCCCTCCTCGTTCGCAGCTCCCCGACGCCGCTCCTCGCCCTCGGCTCACCGCAGCGATCGCCCCTCGCCCGTTCCCTCTAGGCGGCGGCCGCGCGGGCCGACACGCTTGTTGTCTCGCTGTTACTATGGAAACCGCTGCTAGGCAACAGCGCCATGAGGGGGCGGAACCTACGCTACGCGCTTCCGCCTCTCCCCCGGCGGCAGGCGCTAGGGCCCGTGGCCCCGCGCAGGCACACCCGTACCGAACAACACCCGGCCCCGCGCAGGCGCAACTCGCGAAGTGAGGCCGGCATTGCAGAATCCGAGAGCGCCAGGCGGGCTGACTGCGCCTGCCTCAAGGCTGGGGGCGGGGTCGCGGCTGGGGGGGGCGGGGCCGGCAGGTGGCTGCGCGTGCGCGTGGACGGGGTGGGGGGAGGGAGGGAAGGAAGGGGTGGGGGCGCGCAGGGTGCGCGAGGCTGTTGTTTCGTGCCTCTGCCGGTATGTACGCGGGGAGCGCTGAGCGGTGTGAGGCCGAGGGAACCGGGAATGCAGGGCTGCTGCGCCCGGAGGGAGGGGGGGGGCCCGGGGGTCAGTTGGCCGGGTGGGAGAGTAGGACTGACCCGGCTTTGTGGTACCACCTTTCCGCGGCGTGGCGCGGCGCGGCTCCTTCCTCCCATCGCACTTTGACACCTTCGGGACGTCGAAACAGTGAGGTTGGAGTCTGTCCAGGAGTCAATCTCCAGGAGTGGGATGGTCAGGAGAAGGTTGAGGTTGAGTGGTTTGCTTTGGGATTTAGGTGTGGGGTTTTCTTCTCTACATAAAAGTTCTGAGAGAAGTCAAGTGGAAGTTGTCCCGTGTTAACAGATTTGAAGCACGGTAATTGTCAGCCTTGACCTACCTTGAGGTCTTTGGCAGCTGCAAACTGCCCTTGGCTTGTTTGGTTACTGAATTTGAGTCCTGTGTTGTTGCAAACTTTGTGTCTGTACCAATAGCCGGCCTAAAATGAAATTACTCTGTAAGGATTTTCTGTGCAACTTTGTGCTTATTTCACTCCCCTATTCTTCCTTTCATGGAGATTCTGCCTTAAACATCACACACAAACCATTTATTGCAAGTCGTGCTGATACACATGTTGATTTCTCTAAGCACACAAAATACAATGTTGAGAGCTGCTTGGTTAAACTTTGTTGGAGATCCAACTTTCCTAGTGACCTTTTCTGTTTGTTTTAAGGGTAGAGTGTCTTCAATGATGTGTTTTTGCTTCCTTTCTCTCTTGCTTTAAACAAACCACACTCAGTACAATGCCGTTACAGGAGCTCTTCACAAATCACTTGGTTTGCTGTCCCTTCAGAGGAGAATTGGATGCAACTCTTCCAGCCTTGCTCTGCACAAGTCTGAGTTTTCTGTGTATTTAAGTGAGTCTTGAATCTTATTTTTTTAGAAACAAGTATAAGAAATCAGTGGTATGTTGGGAGGGCAAATGCATATTTCGTTAACATTTTGATTATGAGAAGGTAATTTAGTTCATTTTTGTTATTTGTAAATGCATTTGTTGCCCAAAGAAGTTATGAATGCTCCATCCCTGGCAGTGTTCAAGGCCAGGTTGGATGGAGTCTTGGGTGACACAGTTCAAGGTGTCTTTGCCCATGGTTGGGGGATTGGAGCTAGATGATGTTAAGGTCCTTTCCAGCCCTAACTAGTCTATGATCCTTAAAAGTAAGTCTATGAAAGGAAAAACTGATTGGTTCTGAATTCCTTTAAACATTATGATTTGCAAATTGTTGTGTCATCTTAGGTTTGGATGTCTTTGTTTACCCTGAGAACATGGACTGCTTGAGGTTGGATTTGACAGTGGAAGTGAGCTATGCAGGAGAGGGTCTTACTATGAAAGAACCTCCCTGGTACTGATGAAATCAAAACTGGATTTATGTTTGCATTCTTGTTGTTCTGAATTTCCTGTAATTTAGCTTTTTTTCCCCAGATGCTTGCTGAAAGGCTAATACTGTTTTGTTTTTTTCTTTTTGAAGCAGTTAAGTGGATTATCAAGTTGGCTTGAAAAAAAAAAAAACAAAGCAAAAACTCTCCACAGCCCAGCAGAAGATGTTTCATGTTGCTCAATATCAGTCTCTAAGACTAATAACCCAAAACAGTCTTTCTAGCATGTGTTTGAAACTGATGCCTTCAAGACCTGTGGCCTTTGCACGGATATGGAAGTCATGGTTCTCAAGCTGTTCTCTTGTTGGAAACAAAAATATTATCCTGATGGGAGCTCCGGGTGCTGGGAAGACAACTGTTGGGAGAATAGTAGGTCAGAAACTAGGTTGCCCTGTCATAGACATAGATGATGATGTCCTTGAAACAACCTGGAATATGAGTGTGTCAGAAAAACTGCAGGATGTTGGTAATGAGCAATTTTTAGAGGAGGAAGGAAAAGCGCTGTTGGAGTTCTCAGCATCTGGAAGTGTCATTTCCCTTACTGGGTCCAATCCAATGCATGCTGCTGGCATGCAGCATGTGAAGAAAAATGGAATAGTTGTTTATCTGGATGTACCCACCACAGTCATTATGAGCAGGCTGAAGTCAATGAAAGTGGATCGCATTGTGGGACAGTCTCCTAGTGTTTCTCTCAAGGACATACTTCAGTTTAGGAAGCAGTTCTACAAGAGGTGGTATGACATCCGTGTTCTTTGTGGAGGGGATATTACAGCAGAGGTTGCAGCAGAAAAGGTACTTGATGCTGTGAAAAAATACCAAAACTCAGAACTGGAAACTTTCATTTCAACTAGGTCTAGTAGGTCTAGAAGGAGTATGGAAAAAGACTCTGATAAATACTTCAGTGATGTTGTTACGCAGGGCTTAGCCTCTGATGGAGGTCTTTTTGTCCCTGAGAAAGGACTTCCAAAATTCACTGCTGGAGAATGGCAGAGCCTAACAGAAGCAACTTACGTCGAAAGAGCCCAGGTGATACTAGAAAGATGTATACATCCTGCTGATATTCCTGCTTCTACGCTGGCAGAAATTGTTGAAAGTGCTTATGGAGAAAACTTTGCATGTTCTAAAATTGCCCCAGTCAGGCATCTGACAGGCAATCAGTTTCTCCTTGAGTTATTTCATGGGCCAACAGCATCATTTAAAGATTTTGCATTACAGCTAGTGCCACGTATATTTGCATACTGCATTCCCAGAAGCTGCAATTACTTAATTCTGGTAGCCACTTCTGGTGACACAGGAAGTGCTGTCCTAGATGGCTTTAGTCGTCTCCATGACACTGACAGACAGAGAATTGCTGTGATGATTTTTTTTCCTGAGGATGGAGTAAGCCCAATTCAAAAATCACAGATGATCGGTTGTCAGAAAGAAAATGGCTGGTCAGTAGGTGTCAAATCTGATTTTGATTTCTGCCAGACAGCTATAAAGCAAATCTTTACTAATTCTGATTACACTGGCTTTCTTACAGTAGAATATGGAACAGCTTTAGCTGCAGCAAACTCCATAAACTGGGCACGACTGCTTCCTCAGATAGTTTATCATGCCTCTGCATACCTTGATCTTGTTCAGCAAGATGTTATTCCTTTTGGAAGCCCTGTAGATGTTTGCATTCCTACAGGAAATTTTGGCAACATACTAGCTGCTTTGTATGCTAAAATGATGGGAATTCCTATTAGAAAATGCATTTGTGCATCCAATGAAAATAATGTTTTGACTGACTTCATAAAGACAGGTGTTTATGATTTGAGGGGAAGAAAACTAATCCCCACTTTTTCACCGGCAGTAGATATTTTAAAGTCCTCCAATCTTGAGCGGTACTTGCACCTGATAGCTAATGAGGATGGACAGCTAGTGACACAATTATATAACCAGCTGGAAAATCAGGGCCACTTCCAGCTGCAGGAAGATCTACTCAAAAAGCTTCAGCAAGACCTTGTGGCTGGATGGTGCTCTGAGGAAGACTGCCTGGCTGCCATTCACTCTGTGTACAGTACCACAGGGTATATTTTGGATACACACACAGCTATTGCTAAAGTAGTTGCAGATCGATTACAAGACAGAACTTGCCCAATTATTATTTCATCTACAGCTCATTATTCTAAGTTTGCACCTGCTATCTTGAGGGCCTTGAAGATTGCAGAAATAAACCAGAATCCATTAAGTCAACTTCACTTGCTGAGTTCTTACAGCCCTCTGCCTCCAGTCCACTGGGGCCTATTAGAGACCTTGAAAAAAAGGGGCAATGAAGATTACCAGGTCTGTGCTCCTGATATGAGTATGCTGATGTCCACTATAGAAACCTTAATTCAGAATCATTTTATGAGCGTGCACTGAGTAACTGATCAGATGTCCATGGTGTCAGTTGTGATACCTACTTAGCAAACCGCATATCTTAACGAAGTCATGGTTTGCTTGGCCTGGGTCCAGTCTGCTGCACGCCGTCTGCAGTTTTATACTCTATTGTTGAGTTTTCAGCAGTGTTTTTAAGTAGCACGTGTAGTGGTGAAAGGTGGTGAATTGAGAGTGTAAAAGACTGGAACACATTTTTGCAGATCATACATAGCAGAGATGCCAGTACTGCCGGCTTTCCTTGGCAGTGCTGTCTCCTTTGCAAGCCTGAAGCGTCCTCTGTGGAGGAAGGAAGATAATGAAGTCTGACCTTTCTAAAGCTAATAACTCTTTCTTGTTGCAAGAACAATGCAATTATTTGGTAAGTGGGTGATTAGTTGCACTTTATCTCACATCACTTAGGGCACCAAAACATAGTAAGATGTTGTAATGATGTTCGATGTTATTAAACGAGGGTTGATTTCACTACAAAGATTGACTTGTACTTGTGTTGTTGGTCCTTGAACCGTTCAGTTTGATGGTATGTTATCTTCTTGTATGTTTTTTATGTATTGTGAGGCCAGTGTTTATGTAAAAAAAAAAAAATATCTCCCCCCCCGTTATTTTCATGTGTGAAATAGAATCCTTCATTTGAAATTTTTAGTATTTTTGAGACTTAACTCTTCTTCCAGTCTGTTGTAGTCTTTTCCTTAGATCTTTTCTATTTGGATTTTCAACTTCAGAGTCCTTTCTTAATGCTAGAGAAGAATTTGCTGGTAGTAGCTGCAGTCTCCTTAAGTAATAACCAGGCTTCACTGTCTATTTACATTTATTTCTTGTATTCTGAGTTTTTAGAATACCAGGTTTATCTTTGAGGTCATACAGTTTGTTTGTTCTAATTACTTCCCTTTTTATATTTTCTCTCAAATTAATTTCCTTGACATTGTTATATTCATGCTTAGCATGAATTAGTGTAAGAAAGAATCTCCCCAGAGTGCTTGGCATCTCTTCAGGGGAAATGAAGGATGAATTCCAGCGTCTGGAAAGTGTGATAGCATCAGAGGTATTAATTGTGTTACCTAGAATAGACCTATGTTAGCAATCTGGTTTTGCTAATGACAGGCTCTTTATTGTTTTTTTGGGGGGGTGTTTTTGCATCACATTAAAATTGAGCAAGTTCCCGAGGTGATCATGTGGTAATGGACAAATGTACTCTGCTAAATGTAGATTACATTTGGCAAGGACATAAAATGTAACTAGATTTCACACTAAGAAATGTCAGAGTGATGTGTGGGCAAGTTTTGAATGGCATGTAGTTACAGGTATAGAGCTAAGAGTCATCAGATGTGGGGACATAATAGCTGTGGGAGGCTGTATTTCCCACCAAGATTCAAATAGGGAGAGTATTGCCAAGAGAGGTGGTAACTGATAACTTCTTTTGCCTGCTTGAGAGGCAGCATCTCCTGGATGTCAGGGCTCATTTGGGGCTTTGAACTGTTGCCATAGCCACCAGCTTCCTCTGTGTGTCTGCTTGTACTTTTTGCTACATTAGAGGTGAAGAAGACACCGTCTAGCAAACTTTTATAGAATTGTCATTTCTTGCAGTGTAAGGTAGAAGACCCAAGTGTGATGTGCATTTGCCGTAGTGAATACATTGTACAATAAAATTAAAAGTAACTGATAACAAAAGCGTGACACAGTAGCTGTCTAGATTCTGCTGGTTTTTCATGTCTTTTTAGGGTCTTTCTAGTTCTTTGCTCAATCCTTGTCTGCTATTTCCGCAGTAACCTTGGAAAATAAGGTTTTTGTTTTCACAGACTCATAGAGCAGCCCAGTTTGGAAGGGACCTCAAAACATCATTGGGTCCTACCTTTCGTGGGAATGGCAGCCTTGATGAAATTATCTAGTAGCCTGCCCAGTCAGGCCTTAAAAACTTGCAGTGATGGGGACTTTTTAACACATCCCTGAGGAGGTTGTTCAGTGACTAAATGCTTTCACTTGTTTGTCTTATGATGAATCTTCTTGTAGTGCAACTTGTACCCAATTCCCCTTGTGTTGCAAAAAGAGAGCCTCCGTTCGCTTTCTGGGCCCCATTTAAGTACTGGAAAACTGATGAGATGCCCTCTGATCCTCCTAACTCACTCAGTCTCTCCTCATAGGGCAGAGGGATTTTTGTCATTTTCCAAGCACAGCATGAGAAAGACCATAAATACGGAATAATAAAAAAAACCCCAAAATATAATCTGAGTTCTTTAAACAAAAATTGCATAAGCACATTGCCAGAACAGCATGGCTTGTTTTGGTTGGTAGTGCACGTCCACTTTGTATTTCTGTATGTTTCAGACTGATTCTCACAGTAGTTCCAAGTGGAGAAATGTGTAATTTCCCTGCATGTGCTCAGTGCAAAACCAGAATTCTAAATCTTAAACAGGCAAATAAAGCAAACAGAAACCCCATACATACCCAGCTGTCCTGACAGAATTACTGCAATAGGAATTGTTTTCAGCAGGAGGATTCTGGGAGTCCTGTAGTACCTGGTTCAGTGGGGCTTAATGCCATTTGATGTCACAGGGCAATTTGTCACATGCTGTCAGGATACTTTATAGAGATATCTTCAAAGAAGAGCTTGTTTTCATAGCACGTACCTAAAAGAGAAAAGCTGAGATTCTAAAAGATTAGGCTAGAAGTCGGAATTCTACCTTGAGTTAGCTCATTATTAGATAAACCAGCCAGAACTAAGCTAGCAGAGGATTTATTATGCCATGACTCAGTATTTCAAAGTTTGTGGCAGTAACTCAAGATTGGCTTGAAGGAAAAAGTACTAGTAAAATTTCTAGTGCTATTTTCCATTACAGAAGTTGATGTGAGTTGAGTAAGTACAAAACGGAGCAGTTGTTCTTAGTTACAGGCTTTCAATGTATATTTGGTGTACAAAGGTAGTGGTTAGAGTACATATGGTGTTAGTGTATTCCCCAGAATGCCAAAGGGCTTTTACAATCTACTGGTTTTTAAAAATAATTAATTTCTGGACTTTCTTATGACTTCAGTGAGCTACTTCTGTGCACCACAGCTGCTTGTGGATTCTAGTAATGGGCAGTATAAAAACTGCAGTAATGTGATCCTGGATGTACACAGTATTTGTGACCAGGTGCTGCTGCTGTGTTGTGGTAGCTGTAATGTACAATCTCTTTGGCTTGCCTTGTTCTGCTGGGCCTGGAGGAATGGAAGAGAAGGAGTTTCAGGTATACTCGGTGTAGCTGGCTGTTGGGGGCATAGGATAGTGAGGGAAGCAGTCCTGCCTTTGCAGCTGAGTTTTTGTGAATGTCAGTCAGCAAAATGCTGTGGTCAACAAACACTGTGTTACTGTTACACTTTTTTCCCTGCTCTATCAGTATTATGGAAGATTCAGACGGCATTAACAATTAAGATTGGACACAAGTGCCAGGTTTTTGTCTTTTGCAGACATTGTGTACGCCAAATGTTGTCATGCAGTATTTTCTGTCAACTTCTTAGGGCAAAATGGTGTGCTTATGATATTACAAAAGCAAATCTACATTAGAATTATTAACAGGATTCTTTATGCCATTCAGGCTTGAAGTATGCACAATTTGTTCCTATTTGTCTGAAGGTAGGATTTTGCATTCTAATTCTATAAGCCAGGTTTACAGAGGGTGTGGGCATGCATACAGACACATTTCCACCGGCTTTGTTGACCTGTAGTAATAGCATAGCTGTAGTTAAGCCATTATTCTTCTGTTTAGATAAATATTTGCTGGACACTGATACTACCTGAATAAAACTGAAGGACAAATGAAATACCTATAGTTGCACTTTTTATTACAAGAATATTTAGATGGAAAATACTTTGGTTTTGCTTACTGATTTGCCAGCTGCTCATTACTTGCCTTTAGTCACAGTCCTGCGTCTCAGGGTGACAGAGATTGATTTGAGGTTAAGGGGGAATAGAGCAGCTAGGGATGACTGCAGAAGATAATTCTGTTTTTTCTAGTTAAGTGGCAACTTGGAGTTGTTATTTCTGTTTTGGAGGTGGTGAAATATTTTAGCAAACAGAGCTCTAAAGGGAAGATTCTTGTTTTTCAGGAGGTCAACTTTGCTCTTCGAGGACACCAAGGACACATTGTTATTAAGTATATCATGTTTGGCATGCCTGAAATATGTATTAGTCATTTGTATCCCCTATATTTTTTACTTGAAAATGAGGTGCGTTGTAAGTGATCTAGTAATTCACTTTGCTGAGACTGACAGATGTTTACGTAATGTACATCATCCTGGAAGGAAAGTATGTATAAAAAAATAAACCTTCTTCAAACATAGCAAATGTCTAAGCACTCTGTTTATGTTGTACCACAGACTTGTCTGGTGCTGCACGGAAAGTCTGCATTCTTTGGAATTGATACGGAAAAGGAAGTCTCCGACATTTTGAGCTTTCTTAGTCATGCTTAGTTCAGTGGAGGGATGAGCTGGTTGCAGAGCAACCAGAGTTTCAGTTGGAATATGATTTCAGGATCATGGGTTTAAAAATTACTTTCCAAAGTAACTTTTGAATGACTTATTCTTTAATTATTTAATTTCTTAATGAGCAGTAAGTAATGAGTAGTTCATTTCAGTTAATTAATATGAACAAACAGTTAATCCTGGACATGTACAAGCACCTTGAGGGGAATTTGACTGTTCTGCATCTTTCACAGTAGTCTTAAGTATGCTCAGCACACTTATTGGAACTGGGAAGCTGTCACTTCAACAATGCAGAATACAGCAATCTAAAAAGACATCAGTCTTGGTCTTGCTCTCCAATTTAGGTAAAACTTCTGAAGGTTTCCTGGCATGGAGGTAGATCTAAGCTGTTTGTGCCTTTTACATGAGAAGATTTTATTCCCTGGTAACTGTTCAAGCTGATCTTCAGCTGCTTTCTTAACAGCACAGGAAATAAAATATTTAATAAGAAAATTGTTTGGCAGAATTAAGGCAACACCTGATTTACTTGCTTACGTACAATACCATAGAACATCTAACCAGACAGAGAAACCACACTGCTTTCCTTGTGCAACACAGGAACACGTTTTTCTCTAACAGCATATCTCAGACTTTGTAAAATTGGTTATATAGCACAGGAATTGTTGCTCTATGACTTTATTTAGATATTTCATCACTGGTACTTGAAATACCCTTAAACTCTCAAATAGTTTGGTTTTTTGTTTTTTTAAATAAGTTATTGCTATAGCAACATGCAGTGAATCACCCCCAGATTTAAAATTCATCATGACACTGATTGAGTATCTCAAAATGTATATCTGAAAAGACAGCTGTGACTGGACAGGTTTGTTACCTGAGTTCACACACAAGTTGGCTCTTAACCATGAGTTTAACAAAAAAGGAAGTAAAAAAATGGCTGCTCAAATCTGTGGTGCCACAAAACTTAAATACTAAGGAGCCACTTAAAGAGGGTAAGGTGAATCGCTTGGTTGGGAGGTGTAAGCAGTCTATGTTTCACTGTGGCTTAAAGCAGACCTGTGTGTCTAGGAGCAGAGGATTGGGAACATACTTTGCAAGTAGAACTATTTGCTGTAGGAAATGCTGACTTTGACCAGTGTCTGGAGAAGTGCACACTTAACTGAACATGAATTTTCAGCATGCCTTGTGTTCAAAAGAACCAGTGAGATCCTCAGGTTTAGAAATGGGAATACTGTTAGGGAAGTAATATTACTGTCTGTGTTTGACTTTGGTGTAACCTTTTGGAAGAAGGTTATGCCCAACTCCAACAGTCACAATTTCCAGTAATGCTGGGAAATTGGACAGAAGCGAGTCATAAGAGCAATAAAAGGATTAAAAAGAATCAGTGACTTGGGAGTCTCAATGAGCAGAATCTGGTTTAGTGGAGAGAGAGCCTGGAAGAACCATCTTTGGAGCAAAAATTTTATAATGAAGGTCTGTGCCATCTAGCAGAGAAAATCATCCAAGATTGTGAGTAGAAGCTGGACATGTTTCAAGAAGAAATAAAGGCATGCAAGAGAATGGTAAAGATTGCTCTACTCTGGATGTGTTAGAGAATTTCTTGAAAAGATATGATTTGATAGAAGCAGGACTAAATCAGATCTGTTATGCAAGAGGTCAAACTAAATAATCCCAGCAGTCCCATTTGGCTTCCACAGGAGTAACTTGCATGCACACACAAGTATGAGCAGTATTTGGCAGAGGTTTGAGTGTTAGAGATTGTGAACTCATTTCAGTTCTTCTGTGGCATTGTTATCAGTATACAGAACAAGTTGTGCGCTTAATAGGCTACTGAATGTGTTTAGCCTTGTTCTTTCTGTCTCTAGACAATTTCAAATGGACTACTAATGCACACCCTGACTTGACTCATGGCTATGAGGGCATGGCTCATTAGTTTCAAATTTCATTATACAATATGTGTTGTGATGGTTTGGGCAATATATGCTTTCATTATGAAAATGAGGTGAACACACACAGGAGGAAAGTGCCTATGCAAATGTTAGCTTTATTGAATGCAGCTAATTGTTATTTATTTTTCCAAGCTTTTGAAAGTTAGAGATCTTTTGAAGTTTATTAGATGCTTCTGGATCCCTTCTTACCATTCTTGTTTACTTAGCATTTCTGTCTGCTTTCATGAGCAAGTTGCAATCAAATGGCCATTTTCAGTTCATTTTAAGCTCATAATAAGATCTGTATAAGGCAAATTGAAAAATCCAATGTTTCCTTTTATAGTTAAACTCGACCTTTTATATACCAACCAAAGATGGTCCATAAAGCTTAGAGAAGGTAAAGTGTGCTAACAGGGTTCTGTTCTAGAAATGTATTTTGAGAAAAATGAATTTTCTATACATTTTAGAATAATTCATTAAGTCACATCTAAATAGAGTAGTATGTGTATGTGGCAATCTGCTTCTGTTTAAAATGCTAATGAATGCATCCCTTCTCCTAATGAAACTAGTGCTCCCTGCATGATTAATTAGCATTGTACACAGATGAGGACAGGAAGCCATATTCATGGTCGTCTTCATCCAGAATGGTTAATAAAGGAGTACTCCACAGTTCTGAAAAGTCATCCACGAATAGCTCATTTCTGCAAACGCGGTATTTTACAAGTAAAAAGGTAGTTTAAATTACCTCGAAGCAATGTTATCTGCAGCTTTTAACCACAAGATGGCATTCCTAACAGAAGTTTGCTAGACAGGATAATTTCTTGCCTGTTTTTGAAGGGCTCTAAATGAAAGGCTGGCATAAGCATTTGTAATGTTGCATGAGCTTTTATGTGTTTTCCATTTTCTAAAACTTAATTAACAGCAATTTAACTAAGAAGCCTTAATGATAATGAGATTAATACTCAATGCTGTGTGGAGTACCCAGGAAGATGTGATGGTTCAAGGTCAGTGAAACACCACATTAATTCATGGCATTATTTGCTGCTGCAGACTTTTCAACTGTAACTCTTGAATCAATTTTGCTTTAATATAGGAGTCTAAAATAATAATAAAAGCAATTATTTAATGTTTAAGTAAACAACAGAAATAAAACCATGGTCTTTTATGCTAAACTAAAGTGTGGTTTCAAATATGGTGCAGCATATGGGACTTGTAGTGAGTTTTGGGATAAAGAAAAGCAGAGAACAGTATTCACAGGAAAAAGCAGTATAAATATTATGTCTTGCTGTGAAGGGGAGGGTTTTTCACAGCTTAATCTTAAAACGATCAAGCAATGTATTTTCAAATGCTGGTCATCCAGGTTGATGACAGCCCACAGGCAGCTCTGCTTTCTTTCTGGCTTTGTATCTTTTTCAGTTCCTTGTAATCTTTGCATGCTAAATTCAAACCCTTGTTATTCTTTGTCCTTAAATACAAGTATGAAGGGAACACAGTGCAACCTACTAAACCAATGCAAGTGCATGAGCTTTTATGTAACACAGACATGCATATTATACTTGCTTTCCCCTCCCCACTCACCCCCGTGGTTAAGGTCCTGATCTTACCTTGCTCATTTTTGCTGACCCTGTAAGATCAGACCTCAGCTAAGTAATCATTTTCATTTTAGCAAGTGACCTAGTTGCATTTTGGTGTGGGAAAAAAGGCATTACCTTCAGTTTGTGCTTAAACTGAAATACAATATAAGTTGTGGAATTTTGTCAAGTCTATTTCAAGTCAACAGAAAGGATTATGGTAGACTCATTTTCTTCTCTGTTTTTTGTGGCATCTTTTCTAATGCATGTATACACTTAACTGCTAATCCTTCTGCTCCACGTGCTGTCCCCTTGTTGATGCCCAAGTCCTCTGCTTTTTGGTTCCTAGCATTTAACACAGCTGAGAGGACAGAGTAGTGGCTATATCCGCTGCTGACGCTAATGGCAGTCTTTGCTGAGTGAGCAGGCACTGCTTTGACATTAAGCAGATGTTCTTTACCTTACATGCTGTTATACCTCTATCATCTCTCAAAAGTGGCTATGCAAAATAGAATATGAATTTTCTGTTTGCTGAAAGCAATAGTCAGTAAAAAAAGCCCTTTCAGAATGATCAGGTTGGTAGAACCTGCCTGCTGGCACAGGGACTGCAGAGGCAAACCTGCTGAGTTAATAGTATCTCATGTTGAGTACCAGTGAAATTTGAGGGCCTGAACATCTCCCATTTGCTGCAAATTTTAAAGAAATGTGGTAAAGTGAAAATTACTCTCTCAAGGATATGGAAATTGCAGTCCAAAGTGATGCACAGTAATTATTCAGTGGTGTTTGATTTGTTGTTGTTAGCTTTCCAATTAGGTTATACACTGAGGTTTTTTGCTAGTAATTAGGCATAGCAGTAGGTGAGTAGGTGTGGACAGGATCCCACTGAGAAGAGGAAGAAGCCCATCCCACAGAGGAGATTTAAAACCAGGAAAAACAAATGTACTGAGAAAAGAAACATTCCCTGCTCTCAAAGGCTGATGGCTGTCATGTGGAGAGGGCTTATCCTGCAGGACCATCTGTAAGTAGAATATACACAGCCAGACAAGTGAAACAGGTTAGTCAGCGTGACAGCAAGGGTTCAGGGTTCCCCAAAATGCTGTAACGAGTAGAGTGCGATGGGCCCCAGCAGTAGAAATCAGTGATTTCAGCCATTGCTGATGTTGGTTCTGGAACATCTCATGATGTCTAATCAGATAGATGGGTACTCCAGCTCCCATAAATGGGGGAAATAAATGACACTGACTTTGTCCTTTTGCCTGAGGGTCTGTCAGTTACATGACAGCCACTATAAATTCATATAACCAAGCACTTGCAGGTAACATTATCAGAAAAAAATGGCCATACTGACTGCTGACAAATAATAGTACTGATGTTTCGTGATGGATCTGCAAATTGCTTTGCTAGTACAAAGCACGTCAGGGGCTAATTTGGTGTAGTTTAGTGTTTGCAAGTGGTAGATGATAAATGTTTGGAATTGGAAATTATGTAACTGCTGCTGGGTAAGCATAGCTATCAATGTGAACTGGGAAAGGAAAATGGGATACTGGGAACTGCAGCCACAAGCATTATCACTTCCCATATGTAACAAACCTATGCCTCTGGCAGGCAAGCACAGCTACCGAGAGAAGGTGTGTTTTTTCATGCCAGTGACTTTATTGCTCTGAATGATTTATCATCCTGTTTTACAATTTTTAATGAACTTTTTTTCTGGAGTAATTGTGCTCCAAAGGAACTCAGTTGTTTACCTTCAATAGATGACCAGGTTTGCCTAATGAAAAGTTGGATTTATAAAGCACTTCTGTGAGGCTTTTAAATAGGTGGGATACAGAGGTCATTATACAACGTGAGTGATTGCTTACCCAAGTCAGTAACATAGAATCTCTTTCAGTGCTTCCCTTTCTCTTCCTCAGAACTCCAGAAATACGCATCTTAGAAAATTATCAGATACTTAACTGTTTAATATACTTCCAAACAATATATTTTTATTGTATCTGTGATCAAGAAAACATGCTGGATTCTCTGAATTTATATTGGTTGCTGGAGATACACTGATGGTTACTGTAAATGGAAAACAAGTCCTTACCGACCGTACAAAAAGCAAAAATGTGTTACATTCTCCAACTGTTAACACTCGCTTTTAAGTCCAGATTCCAGGAAGTGTGCAACACCTGAACTGCCAGCATCTCTGTTCCCTGTGCTTCGGGGTCACTGGTGATAGAGCTTTTACTTTCTTACTTGTTTATGTAATTGTGACAAGCCTTAGTTACAGATCCCTTCCTTCTCAATGGCATGTGAAAATGAAACAGACACAATTGCCCACTCTGTTACTTTTGCCTGACACTAGAATTACTTTACAGAAGATAAATCAAACCTCATACACAGACAAGCTGTTTTCAAAATGCAAAGCTGAGCAGGAAGATTTGAGTGCAAAGTGAACTTGCCAGAGCCGGTATAAAAGCTAGATGAAAACTACTTCACAAACTACTAAGATCTCTGTAGTGCCCAGTATCCCAAAGTGTTCCTCATTTCCGCAAGGCACAGCTGACAGCTGACGGGGGAAATGAAGAAATATAAACTACATCTCTCTTCTTTTTAAATCCATCTAAAATGAAATGTGCCTTCTGTGAGCAGTTAGCTTGTGGTGCTAAGCCTACAGGCTGGGCAGCAGTGCTCCCACCTCCCACCATGGTGGCTGGTCAGGTCAGGGGCAGCAGAAGTATCATCTTTAGCAATGAGGTTTTGTTCCTTGTGTTAATGGCATGATGTGTTTCATAAATCAAATTACATATAAATGGAACAGCCTAAATGTAATTGTGCAGCTGAGAAGCTACTGAGCTCTTGCGCCTTATATGGCTGTGTGGGTAAAGACCAAAAAAGACAAGAATTGGTCTCTTTAACCTTCATTGTCCCTTAACTTTCCCCCAGTGAGTTTTCTGTCACTTTAATTTAAGAGGGGTTTTGATCAACTTATGAAAGTAGTTTCATTATGCAGTTGGTTCTTGTTCCTCAGGAACAGTTGCCCAGCCTCGTGTTCCTAAATTCCCTTCTGTATGCTTTTGTGTTTCCTTTGCCTTGTTTCTTTTTTTCCTTCTTTGACAGCTGCAGTAGATGTTGTTAGTGAGGACGCAGTTTGGAGAATTGAATTTACAGGCCAGACAGAAGAAATAAGCCACATTTGGAGTGTCATTGAGACCACTTTGGTAATTCTTCCTTGGTTTGAAAAGCAGATGTGTGCGTAATGCCCTCAAATTCTTCACCGCCACCTGTTATCATAGAGCCATTCTAGCATAGCTGGGTTTTAATTTTCTAATCCTTTCCACAGAAGACTCTAAAATCAGTCTTTGTAAATTGAACTCTAGATTACAACTCCGAATACCAGAATCATAACATTTAAAAAAGAATAACCTTGTGATAAGCGTTTTGTAGTTAATGTAATCAAGTTCCTTTCGGGCTGATGCTGGAGCTGCAAATCAAGAGTTTTATTTCCACACAGGAATCGGGTACCCTTTGGCATGTTCATACTGAAGGTGTGTGAGCTGTGTTGTTATTAACTCTCCTTTTGACGGCTGTCTGATGGCAGGACTTTACCAATTGCCATGAATTTTGAGCGGAAGGAAAAGTGTGTGCACACAACAATTCTCAATGGAGAGGAAAGCCAGCAGACGTTACTATGTTGTTGTAGCTTGACCTAAGAGGAGGAGAGGCATACATTCGTGAGTGTGCTGATATTTGATAAGCTGATAGCTCTTTCAGAAGACTTGAAAGTGGTGATTTTTGCAACATTTCTTTTTGTTAGAACTGATTCGGGGATGTTGGGGTTTTCTTCCTGCTTTCCTCCTCCCCACATTGATAAATGAGTGACACAAAAGTTAAGAGCTATTTCAAAATTAGACTTTGATAGGTAGAAAGTAAGAAGGGGGGAGAAACAATGGCAAAAATGAGATTCAGTGAATAGTCAGAAGCTGAACACTGTTCTGCCAGGTGTGTGTGAATTAATGCCCAAGACTGACATTCTGAGCCCTTAAACAGTTCCTTTGAACATGGCCATGACTAAACCAGGCAACCTCTAGCATTAAAATCTTGCTGTAAAAGTGGAGCTGTGGTTTTCTTGAGAAATCTCTGTAAATTCAGCATGCTGTCCAGCTGAATCTTAAAAGTGTCCAGTCTTGGGGAATCCACCACTTCCTTGGGGAGATTTTTCCAGTGGCTGATTGTTCTCAATGTGAAAAGCTTTCCTCTTGTGTCTAGTCAGAATCTCCCCAGGCATAACTTGTGCCCATTACCCCTCATCTTCTCCATGTGACTCCTTGTAAAAAGGGAGTCTCTGTCTTCTTTGTAGCCACCCTTTCAGTACTGGAGCATACAGGTACACAGATTGTATGTCTGTTTCAGTTTACTGTGTGCACAGACTATCATGCTCATGGGATCATTGTGAAAGACATCTTGACTGATGCATCTCAAATCACGTGTTGAAAGAGAGGTGCATCCCTGTGGGTACCAGTGTACTGCACCAGCAGGTCCAGGTGGGATCTGGCCTATACAGTTGTCCCCACTACACAATGCATGTAAAATGTCACAGAGGGACCTCATGACCTTCCTGAGCCCTGCAGTCAGGCTCGGGAATGTGGCATGGTCCATGGCTCAGTGCTCCAGCTGGCCTTGACCCTGGCTGGGTTTGTGCAGCACCATTGCCTGACCTAGGCTCACTGTCACCGAGAAAGCTGTCACTGAGCTGTGAGACTATGAAAACTGAGACCATGCAGGATAGGAAAAGTAAAACCAGGCAGAACTGCAAGTGCTGAGCTGCCGAGTGTGTCTTGGGGATTGGGGACAAAATGCTGACATGGGACCTATAAAACCTGAGGGAGAAAGCAAACACTAAGATGGCACGTCTGCAACTGAGGACTTGTACTGATTTACTGGGGTATTTTGGCATGACTGAAATACTTCTCTTACTAAATATAAAATCTGACACACCAATAAAAAGCAGCAGAAACCACCTCATATGCTTTTTTCTTCTTTTTCTCTCTCCCTTTTCCTTTCCCATGTACTTTTCTGCAGTGATCCTCATCTCCTCTTGTCAGCTCCATCCTAACCTGAGTGATGCTTCTCCAATCAGCCTTTGGTCAAAAGTGCCTCTTATTACCCTTTACTGCTTTGCTCTTAAGTCACTTGGTGAAATCACTTGAATCACGTAACTCTGAAGGCACACTTGGCACATGGTGCTGCACTCTCACTGCTCTTGACCCCAATGTCCACACTGTAGGGCTTGGCATGGTAGCCCTGGAGTGTTGCAGTGGCCAGGCAGCCCTCTGGCTACCTGTGCAGGTACCCAGCTTGGCACTAGGGCTGAGGAGCCAGAGCAATATTACCAGCCCTGATGCGTGTATCCAGGATTGGGGTAGGGACTAAGGACAAAAGAGACTGCAGTATTGCTTACACAAGCACCCAGACGAAAATTCCTCTGTTTTCCAGCCATGGCAGTCACTAGGGCTGCTGGGCCCTGGCACAGGTTCCCCCTTGCTGCCATAGCCAAAGGCAGCAGCTGTTTCCAGAAGCGTACCACGTTTCAAATGTGGCAGAAGTACACTCTCAGCTGCCTTCAAATCCTTCTGATTAAAGAAGTTATCTCATTTGGGAGTGCCTAATTGCCTTTATAGGCTTAATGCTTGAGTATATTATGCATATAACTGGATGTCATTCAGATGCGGCAAAACTTTATTGAACTTGGGTTGGTTTTCACTTGGTTCAGACATGGAAGAAATGTGTGTGCCGTCTGGCACATGCTCTGAAGCTCCTTAAACCTAACTGGAGATGCTGTGTTTCCTTGTCTCTGCATATCCTTCATAACAGCCTCATTCCTGCCAGCATCGTATTTTGTGTTGCCAATCTCTTCATCCCACTTCTCAAACAAGGTGATTAAGCAAGCAGAAGGGCATTAGACTGAAAGGGACCACTTGGATAGTTCAAGCCAGACTGCCTGTATACGTTGGTTTCATCCATTTAGCTTGGGGGGGGAGGTGGTGTGTGTTTGCTTGTTTAGGTTTGTTTGCATTTGTTTTGATTTTTTTCATAAGGTTGCAAACACAAAATGGTTGGCAGTTCAGTGCCCCTGTAAGGGCAATTTAATGGGATTGATCCTGCCTAGAATATCCTTTCTGGCACATAGTGAAAATTACATTTCATTCACTAGTTTCAATCAGACCAATTGATACATTTTTATTGTAATATGTAAGCAGGTTGTGTAGATTTCACCTGCAACTTCAAGTGCATGAATGATGCTCACTACTTTCCAACTGATACTTAAAGAAAAATCTCAAAGGCTGGAAAATAGAAACATTCAGGGAAATAGAGATTTGACTTGGTACTTGAAGTGGTTAAGAAATTCCTTCAGAGTATTCTTAACTAAAGAGAGGAATAAACAAGTGATGTTAAAACAACTAAGTGGCAGGGACAGAAGATGGGGAAGTGATTGTAGTGTTAGGAAGAAAGGTCATAACTCATTAATGTAGCAGAATTGTTTGAAGATCTTAATATCATGGTGTACAGGGGGAGTGCAATAGCTTTTTAGAACATTTGGCAAAGTTTCAGGTTGCAGTACAATGTCTCTGATGCACAGTAATGGAATAAATGGAAAGTTGGCTCATTAGGCTGATAATTGGGCAAAAAGCAGGAAACAAAAGGTAGCTGAAAAAGGAGCTTTTTTCATCTGGGAAGAAATGAGGCAGTCGTGTTAGAAGTCTGTTTATTACAGAGAAAGACGTGACCTCAATTTGGCCTATGCACTTTGTTCTCAGATGATTTTCCCTCTGCAGTCAAACAAAACCTCCATGAACGTTAACTGCAAAGCGGCAAAGAGACACGATATCGGTGAGAGATCTCCAGAGCTATGAAGTGTGAACTAGGTACAGACAAAAGACGGGAAAATGTATCCCATGGACTGAGCTGCTGCCAACTTGTTTAGATCCTTCAGGAACCTGGAGAAACGGGGCTTCATACAGAAGAAAGAGGTGAAGGTGCTCAGGAAGGAAGGCTCCCTCGTCACACTGTGAGCTCCTGCTCTGTAGCAGCTGCTGCTGCCCAAGCTTCTCTAAGCTAGTCAGTCTGTAAACTGAAGCCAGAAATGTTGCTGCACCATATACAATAGGATTTATTTTTGGGCATTTGCTGAACAGTCAAAAAGTACATGTTAGAGCCAGACTCGCAGCAGTCTGACAACTGGAAAATAAATGATCCTCTTCTGCAGCCCACTCCATTATACCCCACTGTCCTTAGCTGCTTCCTCTGAAGTTGGATTCACTAAATTTCCAGCTGCATCTGGGCTTGGAAAACACATTATGTAGCACAGGAGAGCAGGTGGTCCTGTGCAGCCCAGTTTGCGTTCAGCCTAGTCATAGAGATTGGCTTTTGGAGGAGGGGCAGAGATCTGAGGGCCTATATGCAATTCATCATCAGTATTTTCGACTGACTGGGAGAAACTGCTGCACCTGCTGCTCTGCTTCAGATGGGCTTTGAAATACAGGCAGGCTGAAGGACATGCGAGTTTTTCTTTCACGATAACAAAAGTACGCACTTTGGTCAGCAATCTGTGAAGTTAAGGCAGTTCCTATGGGCACTGATAATTCAAGAGCAGTTTGTGCCTGGTGACTGGTATGTAAATAAGAGGAATATTTTTGGAAATGCTGGTTGCTTTTATTATTAAAAAAATAAAAAACACTGCTAATTTTCAGTGTTAATACATGATTTGTAACTGAAGCACCCTGAGTTATCAGAGAGAGGGGAATTAACTCATTACTGTGAGACCAAATCAGCAATCGCTACTGTGGAGTAGCTACCAGAAATCTGCATCTTGCTTTTGGAAGGAGACTGGGTGCTGTTATGCCACAAGAAGTCCAAACAGTGCTCAGCTGGGAACCAGGAACAAGGATAATGATGAAAAGCAAATACCCATTGCTTTACACAGCCCATCCAAAAGGAATAAGAGTGTGTTAGAGAGCTGGCAAGGAGCCTGATCCTAGACCGCTGGTATGTGTGCCTGATGGGAAAAAGACCCAACAAATAGTAGCTTGGAGGCTGTGTTGGAAGATGCAGCTGTGTTTGCCAGGCACTTGCAGAGAAAACCAGGAAGATTTGCTCCTAATTCATCAGAGGCTTTCACAAGCTGCAGATGCCAAGCCTGACTGTGAGGTCTTAAGAGAGGCCATGTGCTGCCATAGTGACTGTTGTGCAGCAGAACTATTGCTTCGTCCCCAGAGCATCACCAATGCAGGAATTGGGGAACTTCACTGCCCTGCCGTGGGGAGCAGGTGAGTATCACACCTGGGGCAAGCATGGCGCTGGGTCCTACTTCCCTGCACTGCCACTGCCAGCTGCCCCATTCCATCCCAACCCCTTTGCTCTCTCCCCTTGCTGTGGTACTGCAGCTGCCTGGTACCACTGTTCTTCCCTGCAGTGAGTGGTTTTACCTGCACTGCTGAGAACCCTTGGGCTAATTTGGGTATTTAGGGAGGCAATACCAGATAACAGTTAAAAGATAAAGTAGTATTTTAATTGTTAATAAATATTTAAAATCCCAAATAGTGCTTAAAAATAGATTGCAAGAAGAAACTGAACTTCCCTTGTAAATGATGAAAATGATGTTATCATTGGGAAACACAATCTGTAGCTTCACTGAAACTCGTTTGTTTAAGCAGGCCACAAATTATTACTTTCTTGTCCATCACCTGACCATCTGGCTGACTCTGTGTAACATTAGCATCTACATCTGTATAAATGCGAGTAATAGTACTATTCATCGTTGAAGAAGACCCTGGAATTTCAGAATAAGGTTTTATTTAAATGCTGGATTTTACATTTTGATAGCTCTGCCACCTAATTCATTTCAAGAGAATCACAAATCTACCATGGAGTTCAGAGAGAGTAAGACTGGATTATTGCAAAATGCAGACTGGAAAAGAATTATACATTTATTAACTTTAAAATCATTATCCATGACATTCCCTCTTAACCTTTTCATTATTGTTTTACACAGGCTAAAAGAGCTACCCCAACAAGTGACTCTCTATAAATTTGAACATGAACAGAACATCATGCTTTCCAAAGCAATTAAAATTCTTATTCACTCTTTGCATCTCCCATCATGCTTGCCATGTGTAATGAACCTGAAACACAACAAGGGACTTGATCACTGGAGATACTTGTCAAGTCTGTGACCAAGACTACTGAAGCTCCCTACTAATATGACACTTGAAAACTTGGGTGAAGAAATGCCACAGTTCCAAGATGATACATTTCACTACTAGGAAATAACCAAGTCATAACTTCCAAGGCAGCCTTAGCTCAGTTTCCTTGTATATACTCTTTAGAATACAGTGTTTAAGTATATCATCACAGATAATGTACTCCTGAAATTTCTTCCTATTATGTCTGTGGATACATGTATAGCCCTATAGTCTGGGTCTTCATGTTTCACAGAATGCATTGTGTTAGAAGCCAGTAGAGAGAGATTTGATTTAAACTCTTGGTTTCCTAAAGTTTCAAGAGTTAGGTCAATCTGACATGACAGAGGGTGGTCGTGGAGAGCCTCCAGAGGAGAGGAAGGAGCCATGTGTCTGTCCCATTTGTTTCTCCCTTACGTTTCTCTGTCTCATCCCTGGCAGTGTTCAAGGCCAGGCTGAATGGAGCTTTGAGCAACCTCATCTAATGGGAGGTGTCCCAGCTCATGGCAGTGGGGTTGGAAATAGATGATTTTTAAGCTCCCCTCCAACTCAAACCATCCTAGGATTCTATTAAGTGATGGTCCATTGCCTCTTCCACAGTACAGCCCCACCACTTGCTGGTTAACCAAAAGCCCCTGGCCTGGCTGGAAGAGCTCGTCCTTGCTGTCTGAGGGTTGGGGATTTCATTTTGCTCCAGAGACTGGAAAAATGCAGTGTGGTTGTAAACCCTATTGCAGAGGAAGGGTACAGAGCAGGTGCCAAGTATGGTAAGGAAGAGTTTGGAGCCAGACCATGGCTGGACTGAGCTTGGGAGCTGTACAGAAACATCTGGCAAATCACCAGGAATGAGAGTGGCCGAGTAGCTCTGCAAGTCTCCCTTTTCCTCTTGGCAGTAGCTAATTATTCTCTGTGTAGGGGATAGTTTCATGATGAAAAGCAAAGCCTTACACTGGCTGTTACCAAGCAATTATTCACTGCCATTCGAGCAATTATTGCTGCCTCTGGGACAGCAGCTACTTTCTTATATGAGAAACACAGGAGATGACTTTCCATTAAGTAGTCAGTCCCAGGCATGCTGGGATTGGGGGTGAGCTGCCATGAGTGTGTCATTAAGAGATCAGCTGTGCTCAGAGGCACGCTCTGTTCATTCCTGGTTTCCCGGACAGAAAGGCATCCCCAGCAGCCATCTGCCAGTCCCAGCCCCGGCTGGGTGCAGTGGCTCCTGAGGGAAGCATGTGACTCATTTACCCTGGGCTAATAACATATTGCAGATATTCTGCAGGAGACAGCTGAGCTTTCTGATGCCCCCTGAAGAGCGTTTTGTTCCTTCTGCCTTCACCGTACACGCCGGTTCCTCCACTGCGCTTTTGAGGGCAGAACCTCTCATCAGACAAGGTATTGCTTGCTTCTGTACAGCTGCCTCGTCTGAGAGAAATGGGATGTTGGTCCTTCTGAAGACACCAGAAAAGACTTAAAGGGGCACTATTGGTTAAATAAGTTACTGTTTACTTGAGAGTGCATGACCTGCTATCAGTGTTCATAAAACTGTGGATTAATGCCTTAAAATCAGTTGACATTTTGTTTTGTTTTACGTTATTTTGTTTTATGATTTTATTTTGTTTATTTCATTTATTTTATTTTATTTTTTATTTTTATTTTAGATTTTATTTTAGATAGTACTGTATA